>APFE030062582.1:0-15754 GCA_000404065.3 Pinus taeda
TTCTCTCCAAGAAGATAACCATATGCTCCATAAGATAATACAATCATAATGTGTGTAAGAAGGTCCACATAGCTTTTATAAGCTCCTCAAAGAAGTGGTGCAACCTCAATCCATGTGCCAAAGTGGTTAGATACACATGTACCAATGCATCTCCTCTAAGAAATATCATAAACAATTTTCCCTAGAAGATTGTGCAATGAGGCTAGTATGCTCTCCATTATAATAATAAAGAAGCCGCCCAAAAATAAGAGAGGCCATATGGAACAATGTGCCAACACCATCATTCCACTCTAAAAACATGGGCAAGAGGATGAGGTGACATAGAATAATGTGCAAAGTGGTTAGACCTCTTCAATAAATGTGCAAGGTGGCTGGAACTAAGAGTAAACCATTATAAGTCCTCCAATCAAGTCCATAAATCATGTTCTTCCATGATAACTCATGAGCTAATACCATCAACAAGTCTCTTAATTGTGGGCAAACATGTGGAACGACCTAGAGCACTGTGCATAGAGGATTCCCATGCCTCAAAATATGTGCCAAAGATGCCAAGAAATGGAGTGCTTTACTCCATCAAGCAATCGGTGCCACTGAAGTAATGCCACATCATTTGTTAAGCAGCCAACATCATCTAGGGTGTTCGCAACATCAAGCAGTGATGAACATGAACCATGCACTACTATAGCCCTTTAGAGGGTTATATCAATATAAAAATATCTGCAAGAGAAACGTACTCCATAGTAGTACAAATGAACTATGGTGAACTTACCAATAATGATAATAATAAGCATCATATACTCAAGGCACCCATATAACAAACAAATAATAACATCAACTCTATTGGAAAAGTGCTCTATGGGGATGTGACAATAGTCAACAAGTGTGCAAATAGACACTTCTCCTAAGGACACAACACCCACCTGAAGGTGGTCAATAGAGTCCCACGGAAAGTGTGTGCACCAACCATAATTCTTCCCTAATGCTCCATCAATAACCATGCATGTGTTTGTCATGAATAAAGATAATGCCAACTGAATGACCATTACTAAGGCGTAGGTCTCCATATAACAAAGCATGACTCAATAGTCATCATACTCCTAGTGCAATATTGTTAAATTTGGCAACTAGGGCCAAACTTCACATTGGACAGCTCATATGAGGCAGCTCATATTTTTCTTGGATTCCTTTCCGACAGGTGTAGGATTGATCTAAAGATCATCCCATTCTGATGTGTACAAATGAAGTTACGAATTTATTTTGATTATGGACAAATTGTCAAGGTCGGCCAGCAAATTCATGTAGGCTCAGAAGCCCAATAGTCACGTCTATTCATCCTCAATGATAGCCTATAAATACATGATGCCTCATCCTCATTTGGATACACTTCACTCACCATCTTCTCTCTCCTACTTTGATTGGGTATGAAAATCAGAAGCTGCTCTCCACATGTGTGAAGGGAAGGAAGGGTTTTTCTGTTTCAGCATTGATCAGATTTGACCAAAAATTTCAGAGGATGTTTTGACTGTGTTGACCAAGCGTTGACCTGTTTTTGGTGCGATTTTGGGTGAAGGAATTCTGTCCTAGCAGGCCGCAGATCTGGGCACAAGAACCGAGGCAATCTGACCTCTTGTTTGACCAGCATTGACTGTACTAGGGCTGGCTGCAGGGCTGACTTTTGTTGACCAATTTTGCTGGACTTTTTCAGACTGTTTTGGGCTGATTAGACTTGCTGTTGGAGGCCGAAGTTGACTGGGTTTGACCGAGCTGAATTGAGGAAGAAATCTGCCCTGTTGACCAGCGCTGACTTTCTGTTTCTGCTGTTTGACTGATCAGATTTTCACTGTAATTGGACAAGTGAATATTATACATTGTACTCTCTCTCTCTGCTGAACTTTTGAAGAATTATAAGAAGAATTGATCAAGGGTTTCCCCACATTGGGGTTTGTCTCTGGCTGGTGCCATATCTCGTATCCTCTTTTCTTCTACTGTTATTGTTTATGTTCTATCTGCATTTTACTATCATGTTGATGTGATTGCTAAATTGGAAATTGATATTGGGCTAATAAAGAAATTGAAGTAAAATTGCTCTAAGCATTGAACATACCATTGTTATCCTAAAATTAACAAATATGCATGGGCGTGGTCTTCAATTGGATCAAATACCTCATGCTATATGAGGGGGTAACAATAACATTATTAAATATTTTAGTACATAAGCATAAAGTCATGCTCATCAATGGTTAGTTAACATGTGAATAATTGTTATATAGGTATTACATATCTCACTTTAATAAGTTTTGAATTGTAAATACTGCTAGATGGGTGTTTTAATTCCCATTTTAGACACTGGTTACTTCTCTCCAAAAAATACAAAAGGCAAAAGCTAACCTCATGTATTTAAAAAAAAAACAAAATTCCCATTTTAGAAAGCAATGAAGGCATTGATGTCACAAGGTGAGCCATCATTCATCCTGTAAATAGTTGTGTAAGAGGTCTCCCTTCTATTCTATAGCTATTAACATGTTATGCCTTACATTTTGCAGATAAAATGCTTTCCCTTCTCATCTTAATTATATCAACATTCCTCCATGAGCTGGTTGAATAGAAATAAGAATTCCAACAGAAGACTACATACAGCTTAAACATGTTGGGAGTCATGCCAAAGCATCTATTTATGTTTGAAGTTTAATCAATTCTAAGGATTGCAAAGTCTGTTTGATCGGGTGATTCCAAGTTGCTACTATGCATTTATAACTCACAAAGGTTCAAGTTTGTAATTATAGGCTAACCAAGAACTATTGTTGTTTGGTTCTGCTTAGCCCTGAATTACTTATCATATCACCCAGTCGGTTTTGTAATTTACATTAGTGGTCAATGATCACAAACTTATAAGCTGTTAACCTAACAATAAAAAAATAAATTCCTAGTACGATACCCATAATCCATTTTATTTATGGTATTTCAATACTGGGGCTAAGTGCAAAGTTAGATTCCCTGTTGTTTACAAGCTGAGAGAGTTTTTGAGGCCAAATTCAAGAATAGTAGAGTTGAAGTCATATGATATATGGTTTATATTTGGTCGAGGTTCAGCAATATATCATGTGATTATCTTGTTTATCTAAATTGTTTAAAGGGAAAAATATTGTGTTAATATTTATTTTATTCATGCACCTTACAGAAAGCTGGAAAGTTAATGGTCGAAAACTGCTAATACGGAATACCATCTTAGTGGCAGAACAGTTATTGAGTTCATTTTGATACCAAATAAATTTGTAGAAGGGATGTTTTGAAGAAATTTCCTTCAATTTGCTTCTGAAGTTGATTCTGATTTGCTAGTTGTTCAAACATCAACTTTTTTTAATGTACACTCCAAAGCTATGGCTATGTTGGCTGTTCAGCCAGTCATGTACGATGCCTATGATTTGTGTCCAAGTTCCTCATTTATTTTTTACTCCAATGTTTTGCAGATACTGGTATTGCCAGTGAGAAGGACTGGGGCATCAGTTTGTTAAATGAAAACATCAACGAATCTGGTACCAATGAAGATGGTAGCAGCTGGTACCGTGAAAGTGGAGAAGATATTGGGGAAAATGGATACAGGTGTCGTTGGTCTGTTATGGGTGGCCGCAATGCTGATGACACTTCAGAATGGAGAGAAGCAGTATGTAAATTCAACATATAGTGGGGTTTTTCATGTTAATTATGTAATTTTGTATTTAACTATGTAAATTTTTGGGATTGGATATTTGTTGGGTTTGCTATTATATCATAGCTGCAATTGTCCTCTCTCTTCATTTAACTTTCTAATGCAATCAAATTTGGGCAACATTTTGGTGATAGCCGTATTTCCACAAGGCATAATCCAGATAGACATGGGTACATTCTGGAGGCTTTGGCAACCTTTTAGATATTGTGTCCTTCTAATGCATAGTCCTTAAATCATGTGTTCCTGCTTCAATGTGCAAAAAGTACATTCTAAACATGGACATGATGCTGGCCTACAGGTAACAGGGCTCTCTACTTACGTAGCCAACATGACTTTGAGATGATTGGGTTTATTCCTCCTGAATAGTTTAGTCTCAGAACAGGAAACATATAACAGATTTTCATAGAATGCTGGATAAGATATATCTTTTTGTTAACAGATGGACTTGACATTTTAGACCTTAAATGTGTGAAAGTAAATATTGTAATCTGAAAACAATAATAATTAGTGAACAACCAACTATACATCATGGCTGTGACGACTCTATTTATTCAAGCCTTGGTGCCATGGAAAATTATTTAATAGGAAAACAATGTACTTTTATGAAATTTTAGCTGAAGGATATTATAGTTTTAAAAAATGTGCATGACATATGTATAGTTGTCAATGATGGTCATCTGGCAAACTCCTGCATGTTCATTTTCCGTCCATGACTTCCATGTGTTTCAGATATTTTCACATAATAAAATTTTGTGTCATTAATATTTAAAGAGAAAACAGTACATGCAATTTGCGATATGAAAATCTCAATACCATCTAATGCCATTGGAAATCACAAATATGAGAAGTAAATTGGGACACAATTTTGTTTCTTCCTTGTTATAGCTTGTCTTACACCCTCTTACATTATGCATTAGTATTTTTTCCCCTTTAACCTTGCATAATACGTCTCCAGGAAACCCTGGGCACTTTCCCTCATTTCGAGGATGGTACCTGGACCTTATAAACTATTGTACACTGACCCATCAGGGACATCAAGTGAGGCCCATGTCGGCAGAGGCAACAGGCCCAAGGATTTGACCTCGAGATCTCCTGCTTGCTATTCATTTCACTCAACCACTTGAGCTAACCCACTAGGCTAACATTATCTTAGTTTTGGAAAAGGATGTCATTTTAAACTTAAGATTGTATGCAAATGTTGAGATTTCTTAATATTTCATATTTTCGATGGTCATTTAAAGTTTAAACACATGTTCCTCAGTAACGAGGGTGCCCATACCCACTCCTTAGGTGCATGTTCCTCGCACATGGTGCACCCAACTTGCATTGGGTTGTATTCACATGTTGTGTACATGCACAGGTACATTTGTTCTCCACCCGGGTGCAAAATGATGTGCTCCAATCTCTTGGGCTATGTAACCTATTACTGATCTGATTAGCAGGGTTACTAAGGCCTTGGCTGTTGATTTTCTAGTGCTAGTTAGACAAGCACAATTTTCTGCAACTGATAATTTTTTGCTTTTTGTAAGCAAGAGATATTATATTACCGATAATATTTTACATAGAGTACATTCTGAGAGTAACTGTGAAGGCTAGTGATTAGACGAGGATAAGTCTGCAACGTACTGAGTTCAGACTGGAAAGAACTAGAGAGGGACCATCTGCCTGTGAAAGGGAAACCAGATGGTCCTTCAGTATGATAAAAACTCTGATTGGAAAGCATGGGCCAAACAAAAATGTAGATAGGGCTTACAAAATTGAACAATGGCCCTACAAAAAGGATGCCTACTGGTGAGACCATTGAAGCTTAAACAATAGAGTAGTCAGAAGAAAGACAGTAGCAAATAAAGCATAATAGAAGACCTGGTCAAGTTGCTTGCTTAGCTCTGGAACTGGTTGGCGCTTGCTGTGCTTTGCTGTGGCCTTCTTCACCTGCTCCAGCTTTGCCATGTGTACCTTCTTCTCCCTTTTCTTCAACAATAAGGCAGCCATAGGAACTCATTTCTTGCTGAGAGGGCTCTCCTTTAGCGGTCTGGGCAGTGGTGGGAGACTTCATCTGGGCAGCGTTGTCAACTTTTGATTCAGGCTTCTGGTTGGGAGAGGAGCCTTGGACCACAAGACTTTTGCCTTTCACATCTGCCACTGGAGGACCAGGGAGAAGAGGGGAGCTAGGTTGGTGGGAGGAATTCAAATCAACAGAGCTTTCCATAGAGCTGGTTGTTGCCGAAGTTAGAGGACCAGGAGGGAAATTCGGTATTTGCTGCTGCAGAAAGATGCCCTAATCCACTTCACACGTGTGAAAAAGATAGCCCGAAAACAGTCCCAAAAACTTGACTTTCTTTTCTCCTTCTCGCCTTCCTCTTCTTTGCACTTTTCTCTTTCTTGATCGAACTTGAGTGAAGTGAGTGAGTGATCCAAGTGAGGTCGAAGTCTCCCTTATATATAGGTCTTCCACTAGGTCGAATTGCTCCTTTTAGGCCGACTTGTCTGTTTGAGTAGGCCGACCTTATTTTTGCATCATGACGAGGCCTTGGAGGGTTGTTTGACTCAACTTTGACTCAAATAAATTTTCTTTACAATATGTAACATGCCCCAATGGGTCTTCAGTACATGACAATGACTGAATTTACTAGTAGACTAAATAACAAGCCCTAGAAGCACTCAATGGGTGCTTTACCTACAAATAAATTTCCCTTGACCATGAACCCCATGCCTCATGAAAAACAATAATAAATTTATTTTTCTCTTTACATTAAATACATAAAATCATGATTACGTATGTCATTATGAAGACTGAACCTAGTTACATATTTCAACACTCCCTCTTAACTAGGGAGGTATTCATAATCCATACAAGGTACTTGGACATTCTCAATCTGAAGAATTCTCATAAGAAGAGTTGGATTGGTAAGCCATCTATTTGCATTATACCAACTAGCATTGTGACACAGCAAGGCCTTGACTAACAACTCTATCTCTTCACAAGATCAAAGCACAATGCTAGCAAGACCAATGATTGATAGACACCATCATCATTGTCTCTCAAGGTACATACCCCACCTGGGTGTTCACAGTGTATGTCCTTCCAGGAATATTCTTATCTTGGATTATGAGTCCTCAAAGAATATTGGTCCTCTTCGACTACTCTTATCTTGGATGCCCTACCACATCTTCAAAGAGTATCAAATGCCAGATGCTTTCCCAATCCTCCATTCTTTCTTCACGATATGAAGATAAGAATGATGTGTCTACCTCTCTTCATGGCCTCCACTTAAAGTTACGGCTGTTAGTCTTGGTCTAGTGCAAGACACATGAAGTAGAGAATCATATCTGTCACTCCCTCTTAACCAAGGACGACCAACTTATTCCTATAAAAGGAATGTACCCAAGCTCCCTCTTAATCAGGGACTTGCTTTCCATAGCAGCTCTTTGGTGGAGATCATGGTACCTTCAACTGTTAGTAGAGCTCCTCTTTTCGATGTCATGAATTTCATTGTCTTCATTATCGAGCCTTCATCTTTCGTAGGGCGTTGACCATCCATCACTTTCATGAACCAAATCAGTCATGCCATCCTTCTTTCCATATGAAAGTGATCTTCTAGTCCACATTTGGTTTTTCTTCATACTGCTACCTTTTCCACGTCATGTCCAGGATCTTCCATCCAATTTCATGAGTGCTAGTTGTAGATGACATCTACAACTCTCTTTTCAGTAACCTTGTATCAACCCATCTAGATGATGTTCAAAAATAAAAAACGAACATCAAATCAAAGTTACCTTTTGTGATGGCTTTTTCATCATGATATCTTGCTTGTTTGCAACATCAACATCTTGCACATTCATAAACACATCGCCAAAACTTCATATGTCAAGGGTCTCTTTTCTTTACAGACCTTATCAAGGTCTTCATACCTTCTGTATGGAGATGTCACAGCGAATTCTTCTAGTCATTGGATGTTGATTTCTTATCTTTTCATTCGTGACTATAGTTGCATCTTTCACGATCTCTTCTTTCTTCTCTTCTCATATTGCTTCTTAGGAACTTCTATCCGCTAAGGACAAATGATGGGCCTCCTTATGCTTGGATGCGACTCCTTCCTGCCTTCAGAAAGATGAAAAAAATATTCACTTGCTTGGTGATAAAAATGAAATGTCAAATCATGTATTTATACTCATCGAATCGACTAAAATAAGCCAAGGGACACACCCCTTCACTTGGCTGGGTTGACTTGGTTTCCTAGGCCGACTTGCACTCCAAAAATTAAATTTTTATTTTAATTTTCTTAGGTCGACCTGGAGACCTTTTTGGCATGTGGGAATACTTGCCTATGCTACAAAAAATCAACACTGTCCAAGCACTAGGCGCTTCTAGTAATGTTGATGGTAGAAAGGCAAGACACGAGTGAAAAGTCACTCTCGAACTTGGAAGCAAGCTCACTCAACTGTCTTTGTTGTCACTGCAACTGTTTGCGACTTCCTCTTGCCCTTCTTCCTTTGTGGACATTGAGAAGCAAAGTGGCCATTTTTATGGTAGATATAGCATTTGATCTTTGTTCATATCTCTTTTGCTTAGACTGCTATCCCTCTCACTGACTATCACCCTTCTTGATGGGAACTTTCCCTTTGGTCTTCTTCATCTTGTTGACTAGGGCCAAGTTTTCATCTACTCTAGCTCCTCCTTGCTTGTTGGTCCCAGACTCTTTACGAGTCTCCTCTTGCATATAGTCATCCCAAAGTCTCTCCCAATTGGGAAGATGTTCTCGAGCACAGATGCCCATGATGAATGGTTCCCAAGCCTTGGCGAACACATTCAGAGCAACATTCACTAGCTTTGCGTCCAATACAACTTCTCCAATCGATGCAAGTTGGTCACGGATCTATGTGATCCTCAAAAGGTAGTTGGTAACATTGTCGGAGGGGCTCATTCTGCACTCTCCGAGCTTAGTTTTGAGAATCATTTTCTGACTCATGTTATCACTTTGAAAAAGCGATACTGAGGCATCAAACATCTCCTTAGCTCTAGTCTTTTCCGCAACGTGCAGAATTAGATGATCCTTTCTAGCTTCAAGGATCACCATCTGTGCCTCTATGTCCTTATCCCACGTTGCCTGCACTACAAGGTCTATTATTGCTGGTCTTTGCATGCTCCTTGTTGTCACCCAAAGTGTACAGCAAGGGCCACAATGTTCAGGGCGGGGGCTGTCACTCTGATCCCTGCCCACTCCGTTCTAGCTCTCTCCTAGGCAAGCTAAGGGGGGTAGTCCCTAAACGGTGAAAGGGTGGATGATGAAGGGAAACTTGTTGGAAACCAACAAGTTCTAGGAGATGCACTTAGGATTATCTTGTTAACTTGACTTAAATGTAAGAGTGATTAATTGAGCAGTGCTTAGGCTATTCAATTAGATTAGACTATTTAGATTTAAAGTTATGAGACCAGTGCCTTCAACTGCAATGCTCAGAGAAATTAATTTGCAGAATAAATGCATTATCAAGTCACAAGATAACAAGTGATGTTTAAGGAAAACGAGTTAGAGAATGCAATGCAAACCAAGTTAAGATGATGATGCAAAGGATAAAATGACAATTATTCAACTTGCATTCGAGGTGGCAAGATCACAAGAGATGAGAAACTGCCAGCAATATTACTGCCTCTTAGAAAATGTGTTAATATGCTTGAAACCTCAAATAAAATAGATGCTTGAAAAATATAGTGCTACAAGCTTATGATAAAGTTGGCAAAACAAAACACAAGTACAGTGATAAGCAAATGCTCCAAAATTTTACTTGTTTTGACAGTTGAAACAATTCGAACTTGCTAGAGATCCTACAATTATTAGATTGGCAGATGAGAAATTCTAGGATATACACTAGAGAAGACAACAAATTTCCCAATTAGATCCTTCGAATGCTTAATAGCAAATTCAACTGTGAATGTACTTTTTGCAGATGCAGGAATGCCTTCAACAATGCAATGATGCAACTGCACTTCTCATGAAATGCTAGAGCTAACAAGAATGCAATGGTACAGGAATGAGGGAATACGAGATTCATGATAAGATTAATGCTTCATAGTCATCCAAAAGAGCACAAATGACACTCAGATCAGTCCACTGTCATTAAAAGATGGACAATTGCAACCTGCTGCCAAGTATATATCAGTCAAATGAGATATAAGCACAAGCACAATGATAAGCTAGATTGCTAACAGTAAAACAAGTCAATCCCAAAGCAATCAGCCTATCCAATAATCATTTAATAAATGCACCAGACTTCAAAGATGTTGCTGCCAAGAAATACAAGCCTATTGCAATCACATTCCAGATTCACAATGTCATACCATAGACCATTAGCTGTGTATTCATCAATCAATTTTAATGCTGCAAACATTATGCTCCAGGGGAAACAAAATCACAGGTGCTTTGGGACTGTTTACTGAAGCAGAGATAATGATATTGGATACAACTCCAATTGTGATATGTTTCACGGTTAGAACAAGTAAAGAATGAAACAATCAAAAGCGATGATGTAATTAACTTGAATATTATACTTCAGTGATAGAAAACTTGCATCAGACTTTGAGAGGAACCACAGTCTATATGTAAGCATAATAATTAATTTACTTATAAAATGGTGCAATAAATGTTCCTTTAGGCAGCTTAGCATATTGAAGCAACAAAACTTATAGCTTGTTGACTTTAATTGTTAAAATACACAAAGGTATTTGTAATAATAATTTATTAATATATAAAAATTTACAAGTATGAGAAATGTTACAATGAGGCCCTGCTTATATACCTAGGCAGGAGTTCTTTCATGACTGGGCATGCCTTTTAGACATGCCTTTTCACTTAACTAATGACTATTTAAGATAATCATCATTTGATTATTTATTATTTACATTTATTTATTTTTTATGATGATTATATTCATAGCATTGCCCCTCTTTAGAAGCTTTGTTCTCAGAGCTTAATCTATAATAATTCCTTCATGTTGTATACGTCAATTTGGCATGTCGATTCTCTTTCTTTGTGAACTTTTTTTTTAATATATATATATATATATATTTAATATTAATTTTAATTATAATAATATTATTATGAAATATATAGTTTTTATATATTATCTGATTCAAACGTATATATATATTAGTATATATATATATATATATATTATATATCTTAACTATTGGTTCGAATGTTAGGAAAGAGTTCGAATATGACGGAGAGGTCACACCTTTGGACCGACGACTCTGAAGACAAAACACTGTTTTGATCGATGGCTACTTGTGGAATTGTGTGGGTCTGCAACATTAATAGGGTGTTGGGTAGATAGGCCAGCAGGTGACAGATGGGACAATGAGCACTGTCGGGAGGAAGGTGGCATGCTAGACTGCGGCCTAGCAATGTTGTGAGTTTGTTGGTTGTGGATAGGCATCGATTGTGGACAGGTATGAGGGTTGGTTGAGGAGACAAATTGACATACGGTGAGATAGAAGCCAATAGGTGGACTAAACCGTGGACGCGGGGTGTGACGGGGTCTCGGGTGCGGTCAATGAATAGTGTTCTATCAGCGGAAGCGGAAAAAAAACCAACAGGGTGAAAGTTTCAGCAGACCGACAACACAGGGAGGAGGTGACAAAGTCGTGTTGTTTCGATGGAGCAACGAACGATATGGAAACAGTGGATAGTGAGGTGTAATGTATGCCAGACAAACACGAGATCATATATAGTGGAAATTGAAATTGTGGTACAGGAAGGTGGCTCTGATCATAGTTTCTGTTGCTTTGAAACATAAGCGCAGGGCCTTCCTCCTCCTCATCTTGTTCTCTTTTTCTCTTTCTATTATTGGGTTTCTGTTAGGCCCCTACACTACTAGTGTAACCTCTTATTGTTATTAGTACAACCCCCTTATTATATTGTTGTATCCATGTAATCCCCATATTGTTACTATTATGCCCCATAGAAGCCCACTATTGTTATTATTGTGCCCTTACATTATTATTGTGATGTCGGCTCTGATTATATTATGACCCCTTAGACTCCTATATATAGAAAATAGGTCTTTTCATTTGTATCATCTAAGAATTGTTCATTTGTGTAATGTAAAGGAGGTTGTCCCCTCGAAGACACTGAATTCTAAGGCGTTGATCTATCTTTTCTATCTTTTTGTGAGCTGGTTTCGTAACATTTGGTATCAAAGCTTTGGATGCTAGGGTTTCGCTGCTTCAAACAGGTCATCGTGGCATTTTCGCTATAACTTTTTTTCTGCGATGTTTCAGATGCTAAAAAAAACCCATTTCGGTTAAAATCGTTCTGAACTTCGAGTTTGAATTTCAGAGATTTTCGTATTATATTTGTGGAGATATGATTTGAGGAAGTTGGCCTTTTTGCAGAGTCCTAAATTAGATTCCAAACAGGTGACCTGGGGAAAATAGTCATAACGTTTGCTTTGAGCATCAAATTGAAATTTCGTAAGAAGTTACAGAAAGAGGACAAACTATAGTTTCCTGTGTATAATTTGTAGATCCTAAGGTGAAAACAGTGACACGTGGCACTTCATACAAGTTCGCTTTTCTGAAAAGGTATATAATTAGATCATGTCGGGAGATTGTGCATAACTCTTTCTTGGAGTATCTAAATTCGATCAGACTGGTGCCATTGGAAAGAGGATGCAAAGGGCTACTGCAGGTCACAATTTCAGAACTTAAAGATCCAAAAGTACAGAGTTACAATCGTTTCAAGATCGACCTCCTAAAATCAAGAAAAAGCGAGATGAGGAAGTTTGATGCAAAGATCCGATAAATTGGATACTATAGATGGAGAAATATTTTGATCTACATGGTGTACCACTATTACAAAAGGTATGTATTGCATCTTTATATTTAGAACAGGATCAATTTTTATGGTATAAACGACTTTGTTCTCGTAAACAACTTGTTACGTGGTTAATTTTCACGAAGGAAATTATAGCACATTATGAGAATACAAAGAGCAACACCACAACAATTGGAAGAAAAAAGAAAAAAAGGGCTTTGTTAAGAAAGTAAAATTATGGCAAAAATGAATTCTACCCCTCACAGCTATGAAGATGAAAGTGTTGTTTCTCCTAGCCTTCCACAACCTACAAGGTTACACCACAACAATTGGAAGAAAAAAGAGAAAAAGGGCTTTGTTACAATTGTGATAGCAAATGCACTAAAGGTCATAAGTGTGTTGAGAAGAAATTATTTTACATAGAGTAAGAAGAGGAGGAAGAAAATGAAATCAAGAAACCATCAAAGAAGAGGATATACGCCAGGAAACCCAACCCCAGAGAAGGAATAATGAAATCAGAGCCATATCTTGTAAAGCATTGGCAGAATACACTCCTCAAACTCTCAAAATAGAAGGACAATTAACAAAAAGAAGAAAAAGGTTCAAGAAGTGAAAGATCACATCAAGAAAAGAAGAAATGAATCCAACAAATCTTGTAATGCATTGGCCCGGAATTAAACCGAACTCCTCAAACTATCAAAATAGAAGGACATATCAAAAAGAAAAATGTTTAAGAAAGTGAGATCACAATCGAGCATCAGAAATGAATCCCGACCATATCTTGTAAAGCATTGGAAGAAATTACCACTCCTCAAACTCTCAAGATAGAAGGACATATAAAGAAGAAAAAGGTTCAACAATGAAAATATCACATTCGAGCATCAAAAGAAGTTCTCCAACTTTTAAAGGATAATGCCACTTTGGTGCAAAAATCGAATGAAACAATAGGTAGACACATCGTAGTGAAAAATGTTTTGATGTAGGTGATTGGGTATTTTTATTGCTACATCTCAAGCAAGCTATTTATGAGAAGCAAATGTTGGCAATACTACATGCACTTCAGAAATTACGACCTTACCGAATGGGAAGACACTTCAAAGTAAAAATGGATCCCGATAGTCTTAAATACTTCTTAGAACAATCATTATCTTTAGAAGAACAGAAAAAATGGGTCACAAATATGTTGGGTTATGACTTTGACATCATCTATAGAAGAGGGAAGCAAAATTTTGTTTCAGATGCATTCTTAAGAAAGGACGAGGATGTGGAAGCATTGTTTTGTGCTATTTCTATTATCCAACCAGATTGGATAAACGAAGCAAGGGATGAATGGAAGAAGGACGAAGAAATATGGCCACTCATTCAAAAGTTGCAGAAGATCCCAATTCAAACAATATTGCCAGAACTTGAAGAGGAAGGAAAAATCATATTGGAACCTGGAGCAGTCATAGAAACAAGAACCCGACAGCTACGAAATCGATCAATTTAGAGTAATCTCATCAAGTTGGAAGAACTTACCCCTGAAGATTCCCACATGGGGAGGGACAGAATTTTATACAGAAGCATCAAGAACTACTCAAGCGTTGAGGACAACACTTTTTGAAAGAGAGGGGCATGTTAGGCCCCTATACTATTAGTGTAACCCCTTATTGTTATTAGTACAACCCCCTTATTATATTGTTGTACCCATGTAGTCCCCATATTGTTACTATTGCGTCCCATAGAAGCCCACTATGGTTATTATTGTGCCCTTACATTATTATTGTTATGTTGGCTTTGATTATATTATGACCCCTTGACTCCTATATATAGAAAGGAGGTCTTTTCATTTGTATCATCTAAGAATTGTTCATTTATGTAATGTAAAGGAGGTTGTCCCCTCGAAGAGGCTGAATTCTAAGGCGTTGCTCTATCTTTTCTATCTTTTTGTGAGTTGGTTTCATAACAGTCTCTGGGTGCAGTATTGTCTGCATTGCTTTTTGAAGTATGCCAGTTTGTTGGAAGGGAAATATCCAACAGCTTTGAAATAATCCAAATGTCGTTTCGTTAAGTAGAAGTAAAGGACGTGCCCTGGAACGATGTTTAAGAGAGTGAAGCAGAGTTTCTCGTGCCATGAAAGAGCATAGGAGGGTCGGAGAACAAAGGCTGCGAGCACAGGGTTATTTGCATATCTTTCTGCCTCTTGCTAGATCTTGTAGAGCATGGAATTAATCTCCTCATTGGGTGCAGTTATGAACATGATATTTACCCATCCTTGCTTTCCCATCATCCAAATTGCTTCCTTATAATTGATAGGATAATTCCTTGCCCCTTGAGGCGCAACTCCAAATGCCTTGATTAGTCTCTCAGACACTTCTATTGTCTTCTAAAGTTCTTTCATCTTCTTTGTTTCATATGCTTCCAAAGCCTATCATTTCCTTAGTTGAATATCTTCCATTTTTGAGTATTGATTGATCTCTCGCAACTTGCACTTGAAACTTTCTATTATGATATTTCCTGATAGATTAATGCAACCACTGAAGCCTACAATTGAAACCACCATGATTGTACGACTTTGAGAAAGAGGTAACTCCAGAAGAAACTTTTCAAATGCATATAGTCGTACTCTTCCCTTAACTTTGACATACTTCGACTAGTCTTCCGCTGAGGTTTCTTCACCACTTTTGAAAACATCCATGACTGTTTCAACAACAAACGGATTTAATTGCACAGTTCCGTCCCAAGTGTTGATTTGGGGTAGCATCAGAGGTGCTCTAGCCATGAAAATTGGTGGCGAGGCTAAAGCACATGAGATCTCCAAGACCCAGAAATGGTTTGGGGAAATTCTACACGGTGAAAGAGATATTAAAATAATTAATATTTTTAATGGGTTCCTAAGTCTAAACTTAGGAAAATAAAAATATTAATGGGTATTAATATAAAACTGGGTTAGAAGGTTCTAAATGACATGGATCGAGCCCAATCTAATCTTAGTCGTTGATTAGAGATATAATCTCAACCTTTGAAGACTTGACATAAAAAATGTAAGAGGATTTGGGGTAGCATCAGAGGTGCTCTAGCCATGAAAATTGGTGGAGAGGCTAAAGCACATGAGATCTCCAAGGCCCTGAAATGGTTTGGGGAAATTCTACACGGTGAAGGAGATATTAAAATAATTAATATTTTTAATGGGTTCTTAAGTCTAAATTTAGGAAAATAAAAATATTAATGGGTATTAATATAAAACTGGGTTAGA
>APFE030062594.1:6667-19383 GCA_000404065.3 Pinus taeda
CCAAGTCCCCGTATAAATGTATCAAATTTCTGATACCACATCCTTGGTGACTGTTTTAACCCATACAAAGACTTCTTTAACATGCATACCAGTTCTTTATTTCCCTTCACCGCAAAGCCTTCAGGTTGCTTCATGTAGATCTCCTGTTCCAGATCCTCATGAAGAAATGTTGTCTTCGCATCCATCTGTTCTACCTCAAAATCAAAAGCAACAACAAAATATAAAAGTAATCTAATAAAAGTTACCTTGGCAACAAGAGAAAAAATATCACTGAAATCAATTCCCGGCACTTGGGAATAACCTTTTGCTACCAACTGAGCTTTGTATTTCTCCACTTTTCCTTCTGCATTTGTCTTCTTTTTGAACACCCATTTGCTGCCAATGGATTTCCTTCCAACCAACAACTCCAGTAGATACCAAGCTTCATTTTTGTGCAAACATGCCATTTCATCAACCATGGCCTCTTTCCAGAGTTTTCCATCCTCTGAGTCCACTGCTTCCTTCATAGTCTTGGGATCATCATTAGTCACAGACAAAGGAAAATTTGAACAGAAAGTAGGTGGACTATACCTCTATGGCTACCTTCTTTCTCGAACTGATCGTCTCACAGCCAGAGTTTGTGGCTCTTCATCTTCTGATTCCTCCTCCGCTGTAGAGTCTAATTCCTCCTCCTTTAGCTCAAACTCTATCTTCTCAGGTTCCTTTGGTTGGACTTCATGTTTAATAACATCTTTCACCTCTATGAACACCACATCTTAGTTGTACACAACCTTTCTTGTTACTGGGTTCCAAAGCTTATAACCCTTTAAACCATCCTTATACCCAATAAAGATGCGCTTTTCAGATTTACTATCCAACTTGCTTCATTTCTCCTTTGGAACATGTACATATGCACACATCCAAATACCCTTAGATGTGAAAGAGAGGGTTTCTTTCCAGTCCATATCTCTTGTGGAGTCTTATCCTCCAATGCTGATGAAGGTGATCTGTTAACCAGGTAACATGCTGTCTCCACCGCCTCTGCCTAGAATTCCTATCCTAACCTGGCACCACTGAGCATGCTTCTTGCCATTTCCATCAACATCTTGTTCATTCTTTCTACAACTCCATTTTGCTGAGGTGTATATGGAGTAGTCTTCTACTGTTCTATACCACACTTCTTACAGAAGTCTTCAAATTCCTTACTGCAAAACTCTCCACCGTTTTCTATCCTCAACACCTTTATCTTCTTCTCTGTCTAGTTTTCCACAAGAGCCTTAAATTCTTTAAACCTGTTAAAGACTTCAGGTTTCTTCTTAAGGAAATATATCCATGTATTCCTTGAGAAGTCATCTATAAATGATACATAGTACACAGACTTACCCAGTGATGGAACCTTCACAGGTCCAAACACATCACTGTGCACAAGCTCTAATATCTGTTTTGCCCTCTTACCACCAGAGGGGAAACTCACCCAATTCTACTTCCCATATACAAAATTTTCACAGAAATCAAAGTCCAGAGAGCTATTACTCATACCTTCTACCATACCTTTATCATGAAGTATTTGAAGGCCCTTCTCTCCATTATGTCGAAGCCTTTGATGCCACGCATGGTCTTCTCTCCAGAGACCACTAGATTTTCTGCTCCACTTTCAGGAACCACAGAACTATTGCACCCATCAACAACAGTGCTACCTTGCAGCTTGAACAGAGTTCTAGTCTGAACTCCCTGCATCAATACCAGTGCTCCCCGAACCATCTTGCAGGTATCCTTCTCAAGCACTGTTTTTACACCTGCATCATCCAACTTTCTTACAGAAATCAGATTTCTGGCCAATGCAGGAATATGCAGAACACCCAAAAGTGTTCTAACCCTTCCACCTTGCAACTTCAACTTTACTTTTCCGCGACCAACGATTCCTAGCCTTCCTGTCATCCCCAAGAAGACATCACCACTTATCGTATTTCTCATACTCGTAGAACCACTCTCTATGGGGAGTGAAGTGAAAGGATGCACCTGAGTCAATCAACCATGCCTCATGATCTACATGTGTACTTGAAGAAGCCAAGTACACATCCCCACCTTCATCTGAGGTGGTTTTCACCTCTACAAAAGGAACATCATCAGATCCCTTTCCTTTATCAAGAGCTTTATATTTACAGTCTCTTTTGAAGTTCCCTTCCTTTCTGTATTTCCAACACACCACCTTTACATGTTTTCCTGGAGATTTAGATCTCCCTCTAGATTTAGATCTCCCACTCAATGACTTATTTTTGTTTTTGTTTTGGGACTGTCCTCATACAGACAAGGCATCACCATTCTGGCTCTCCATATTTTTCCGTCTCATCTCCTCCATCAGCAAGGATGAGACTATTTCATCAAAATGCAAGGCAGCTGCATTGCTACCTATTGCAATAACTAGATGGTGGGCTCCAGTATTGCAGCAATAATGGTGCAAGTCCTGGGACTCCCTTCTTTACTTTTATCAACCCGGTTGTTCGTAACAAACTTGGAAGCAACGGTGCTGTATGCACAAGTACTAGCTCTTGTCGCAGTTGTCACTTGGTCAGCTGGCACAAGTCCGCTAGAGGCTTTAGCCAACTTCTATAAGTTCTCAGAAGAAGCTTTTAAGTGATGGATGAAAGCTAACTCAAAGGAAGCTAATCTACTTGCGAAAAGAAACTGAAAGCCAAAAAGAAATGCAAACCCTAGCAAACCCTAATTCTACCAGCTAGTTCTACTAATGCAAAAATGAGAATGCAACTACTAAATGAGATGCCATTGACTTCAAAAAGGGAAAATGCATATGTCTTAGCTACTTTTGTCCTAGAAAGCATCTTTTTTTATTTTTTGATTAAGTGTCGATTTTCATATGCATATGCTTGTACTGTGCTTTACTGTGCAGGGGTGGATCAAGGAAGAGGAATGCTTGGAAATGTTTGGAGAGGTTCAGAGAGGGTCGAAGGAGTCCCTAACACTCTTCCTAAGAGTTTCACAAGGGTTGGCTATCAGGAAACCTCACTTGTGAGCTTCTATAGGAAGTCTACAGGGGTTCTACAGGATGTTCCAGAATTTCTACAGGAAGTTTCAGAATTTCTACAAGATGTTTGGAAATCAGTTTTTAGGGGATGGATGAGTGAGGGAAGGTGCATGGATGGATCTGGAGGTAGGATAGGGGTCTAAAAATGGCCTAAGGACTAGTGGGTGGATTGGTGAAGAGATGTAGAAGGCTGACTTGGCTTGAAGAAGGCTAAGGAAATGATAGGTAAGGAGGTAAGTATTCGTGGAAAAAAAGGATGGATAGGGAACGAGAAACTTAGCTAAGAGACAGGACAGGTGGCTCAAATGATGCTTTGGGTGGATGAATGAATGAAGAAGATGCCCTGCACAGTGTACCTTGATCAAATCAACAAAGACCTACAAATGATCAAATCCTAAACTAGTCTAGTCTATCCATCAATAAACATAAATGAGCAGCAACTTTGTTTGGGAAGAGAACCTTGTACACCATCTATGTAAAAAAACATTTCAGATGTCCAAACCCATGACTGATCTCTGCTGATAAAACAAGCACACTAAAATATTGCATAAACAAGCAAACTAGTGATTTTGTGAGGTAGCACTGTTCCTCAATTCCAGCCCCAAATCCAATAAGAATGAGGCAAAACCAGGAGTGTGGTTGTCCCTTTTTCTTGGAGGTTCTGCTATTATTATCTGACTGAAACACCTGAACCAAAGTCATTCATAAACAATGATCTATTCCAGCAACCATAACGAAATCTATTTAACAGAAATATGTTCAAATGCATAAAGGAAAATAGTGATACGTGAAGGAAAAGTAACAATACAGAAGGGAGGTAAAAGGCTCTCAGGTTGGGCCCAACCCTGAGAGCTTTGGCTCCTATGAAAAACTCAGATTTGATAGGAAACCAAACTGCTTCTCATTATCCAAAAATAATCATAATAGTCATGCCAAAAATGGCTACAAAGGAACCAAATAGAGCTGCAACACTGAGGTGCAAAGTACACAATAGTTTCAAAAAGTCTTTTTACGAAGGCTGAGGCCTCAACATTTATAGATCACGAGGGACCTAGCTGGCCACCTCAATTTGTGGAACTCGGTTGTCAAACTGTGAGTTAAACAATCCCTTTCTAAATGCCGCTTGGCTGCCTTCTAGATTCGGTTTGGTGGTCTTTGGAGCTTGGAGTTGGAGGTGAAGATCCCGAGGAAGGGTCATTGAATGCCATAGGAACCCCCCCTCAAGTCCTCACCTCAGGCTTGGCTGCCTTATAGCTCATGATTGCTTTGAATTTGCTCCGATAGATGTCAAAAAACCTAAAATAGACACGTGTTAACCACCTAGGACAAGTGACTTCCCTTATTCGTACCAAAGACATAAACATACTAAAAATAATTCTAAAATATAGAAAATGATGGATTTGAACAAGGAATGAACAAGGAAAATTAGGCCAAGTGAGCCCAAATTGTTAACAATTTTGGGGCTCATCATCACCCCCCTGCTAAAAGGGTTGCTCATCCTTGAGCAACTAGTCTAGCTCCTCGTCTTTCATTGCTTTGATGGCCACTCTCACATCCCAGGCTTCTGAAGTAGTGTCCTCCATACTTTCATGAAATCCGGCCTTCCTCTCCACTTCTTCCCACTGCTTATGCTCCTCCTCTTCTGAACCTCCCTCTAACAATCCCAAAAGCAAGGGTGGACTTAGCTTGAGGCCTAGCCAACTGGCTTGAAGGTTCTGCATAGACTTCTTGTAGAGAGGTACCCGTGCCAAAGCCTCCCTCATCTGAGTTGGAGTGTGATATTCTCGAATTTTG
The DNA here is from genome assembly GCA_000404065.3 of Pinus taeda. Classification (NCBI taxonomy): domain Eukaryota; kingdom Viridiplantae; phylum Streptophyta; class Pinopsida; order Pinales; family Pinaceae; genus Pinus; species Pinus taeda. The sequence goes on from APFE030062594.1 coordinate 11,484, forward strand.
AGGTTGTGGGACAATGTGTTCCAACTACGAGTGCAAGCATGAACACAATTGTCCCCTAGTAACCTATCCATATCCTCGAAGTGTGCTATGGCCTTGGCTTGATGATCCATGTACTCTAATAAACCCTGAGAATTGGTTGCTAGATGCTAGTGAGCGGATATCAGTGCTGTGGGGTCCCTTGGCTCTGCTCTAATCAGCAATGGCTCATGTAACTCCCGGTCCATGACATTCCTGACCTCGGATACTCTCTTCTCTTCGTGGTTTAACCATGAGGTCATTGCCATCAGCTGCATGTCCCCTACTGCTGTGTTGGGGCCCCACGAAGTGATGTTTGGGAGGGCCAAATTATGGAGGTAAAACTCTAAGAGCTTGGCCTTATCTTCCGATGAACTGGTGTTACACAAATCCATGAACTGCTGGGGGTTTTGGATGTGAGAGATACCCCTCTGTGCCAGTGTATTGATTTGGAACTGCAGCCATTGGTCCCTTAGGTACAGGCCATAAGATTTGGCCGGCTGCCTACATTACAGGGCTTCCATTGCCTAACTGGCCATGCAGGCCAGTTGTGCCTCCTTTTCTTGCACCTGCTGTTTTAGGGATTGTATCTCCATATCTGCCTGCAGTCCCCTTTCTTGTAGTTGCTGGTTGAGCTCCTCAAGATCAGCTTGCATCTCTTCTTTTCCTTGAGGCTCTGCTGAGGGATCCTTGGCTGCCATGTCCTTTTCTTTCCTCTGTCCCTGCAGCTGGAGCTGCTGCCTGAGCAGCTCATTTTCTTCTCTCAACTTGGCTTGCTGAGAGCTTTCCACATGCCTAACTCTTGCCAATTCTCTTTGTGCTTCCTTGAGCCTTTCCTCTAGAGGCCCAATATCTGCTACTCCCTTAGATTTAGCTATCCTCATCCATGTGTGGGTTCGTACCCGTTCTTATTCTAGTGCTAAAAACAGTGGCACTGTAAACTTTTGGGGAATAATTCTGCCTACTTCCAAAAAGTTATAATAAGAGCCCAAGTTGGGATGTGGGCTTGGTTCCATGATAACATTAGTTTTCTCCTCCTTTGGTGGTGACTTGGCTGCTCCCTCCTCCTCTTCTGGTGACTCGACTGCCTTCTCCTCCATCTGCTCTGCTTCTTTCAGCCTAGCCCGAGTTTCCTGCAGGAGAGCCTCAGCATCCTGTAGAGAGGCTTCTAAGCTTAATTTCTCCATTCTGTCCCTCCATGAAGATGTTTTTGGGCTCCCCCACTCATAAGTAATGGAGGCTTTGGAGGGGGGTTTATCCCTTGGTGTGGTAGGGGTATCCACAATAGTGATTGGTTCTTTGGATGGAGGATGGGGTCTGCCGGTTTTAATTCTCACACTCCTTCTTGCTTTGAAATACAGAGGAGTCTCCCTTTTTCGCTTTTCCTTTGGCTTGGGAGAGGTGCTTAGGGCGGCCAGCACAGCTTCTGCCTCCCTAGCTAGGATTTCAGTCGATTTCTCCTTCTGTTGTCCTCCTTTCGGACTTCCTGTAGAAAGTCTTGTAGCGGTTGCTTTCTGGCTTCCTGTAGAAGTCGTTTTCAATTTTCCTATAGAAAGACCTTGCTGCTTCCCTGTAGGAATTCTCTGCTGCTTTCCCGTAGGAGTACTCTACTACTTTCCTGTAGGAGTAATTTGCTGCTTTCCTGTAGGAATTGAGGGCATGGTTTTAGCCTGCTTGGCTGAGGGGAATTTTTCTTTCATCTTGCTTGGGGTTGCCTTAGGGGTGCCCTTACTATCCTGGACTTTCTCACTCCGTTCTGCCCTGCTCTATAATCATTTTTCCCTGGGCATTGGGGAAATCCCATCATCCCTTGTTTTGGCAGCTTGCTTTGCTACTGGTGTTCCTTTTTGCTCCTTCTTGGGTGTTTTACCAGGGGTGTCTTTTCTTTTAGCTTTCTTCTCAGCCTGAGCAGGTTCCTTCTCTTCACTGCTGGAAGAAGTGAGCTCCTCAGCTAAGACTCAGATGTCATCATCCTTTGACATATTCCGGAAAATTTCCCAGGAGAGAGGGACAGTGAAAAGGTGGAGTGCATCTTCCACGAGGAGCTTAATAAGCCCATGATGAGCTAGTTGGTCTGGTGTCCCTTCTCTAAGTTTGGTGGCACATTTAGTCATGGACTGCAAGAGGAAATATGGAATGCTCAATTTCTGCTCCGAGGGGAGGTCCATGTGGTGTCTAAGTTTTGTGAACAGCCGAAAATGATAACCATATATGATGCTAAATCGCCCCTCGCACGTGATATATTTCATAATTTGGAGGCTGACTTCACTCCAGAACGGTTGTAGGCTAGTCCTTCGAACTCTATTTTTATCCTCTGGGAATTGTTCTTCAGGCAAGAAGAATTCTTCCTTAGCCTTCTTACCCAGCTTCCTCTCCTGCTTATCCCAAGGCATTCCCATTGGAAGATCAGTCACCCTGCTGATGAGCTGTGGGGTGAGTCTGAGGGTCAGTCCTCTGAAATTGATGACGGCCAATGTTTTTGACTTCGGCTTCAGGGACCAAAGGAATTCTTCCTTGATTTCATCGTCGTGCCCCTAGAGCTTTTCACAAAATGACATCCATTGTGCACGGGAAAACAGGTCTTACACCTCAGGGGTTTCCCGTAACTTCTTTGAATCCGACGGTTCCTTTCGAATGAACCCACCTGGCATGGTCAAATTCTGTGTTTGCACTCGCAGACTGAGAATTCTGGGCAGATTCTCTCCTTAGAGTGGAAAAAAAAGATACCTTTGGTCGATTACCCTGCTGAATTTGCCTGCTCAGATGTACAAAAGGAGGATTTCGAGAATTTTCACTCGAAGCGCAGAGCTACGTCTCCGTTATACACTTAGCGGCATAAAATTTACAATTTTGACAATGTTTCGGCACGGTATCACCCTCTACAGGAAGGAGTTTGCATTCATGAGTGAAGAAAGTTGCTCATGCATATTACTACGATGACTTTGGCAGCGACACATACATAAAACCAGACAGAATTGCACTTAAATTTTTCTACCCCTTTTCTACGTCGATTGCACCACCTTTGAAAAATTTTCTTTGCATGGGGAGGTTAAATTCTTCCTACCTCCGAAATTCGCCACCCTCGACGTGAACAGTTTGCACTGCTTCGGATGCCGCGTTTCCTGTAGTGCAGTTTCCTGTAGAAGTTTGTTCTCGGCTAACGGAGGAGCTTACGGCAACGCAGGACCAGTCTGAGTGGCAGCAGGATGCTTGAACAGGTAGAAAACTTCGGGTGAACCACTTGTAGAGGAATAGGATGCACATTCGGCTGGAAAATGGTTGTTTCATAAATGACTGCAGTGCATCATAAGTATCAACCGGCCGATTTCGAATTGCTACGGAATTCATGGCGCGGGGTGGAGTTGTCCTTGATGGTCCGTTGGCCGACGTCACCGCAATCATATCCCAGCGTGCCCCTGACCACCGAATTCTCTCTGCTGGATTTACCGCCTCCAATCTTGCCATACCTCCGCTTCTTCCCAACTGGACATTTCCCACGTGCCAATTATCCACCCTTTCGGCATAATCGATCCAGTTCGGATCCTACGAGGCCGCTTGATAGGCTGTGGTGGCCAGTTGAGTGGCAACCAGCCTTGTTCAATCCACCCATTTTCAAAGTTGTGCACATTCAGAGTATAGTTCATGCAATTGGACGAAATAAGGTTAGTTACTTACCTGTGTGGTCGTGGGCGTGGCTTTTTCCAGGTTTCAAGACGAAGGATGCCAGATCCGTGTGCTGCTGCTTCGTGGTTAGGTGCTGGAGCTTCCCTGCATTGGCTGCTGCTGGCTGTGAGTCTTGGAGACCCGTTCCTCTGGTGGCGAACATGGCATGCACCGGTTCTGCAAGCTGCTAGCATTTTCGTGGCAGGTACTCTAGCTGGATCAGCTGCTATAGGATTCCTATAGGACATCCTGTAGCCGTTTCTCCTCCTGGGGTGCATGCTGACATAATTTGAGTCCAATTGCACAGGTGAAAGGTCTTGAGGTCGCCTAAATAGGTGAGTGCTCGAGCCTCAGAAGACCTTATTTCTAAGATTGAAAAATCACAATTTTCCTTATTTTAAAAAACAGAGTTCTGGTTGCATGTGCAGGTATGCTTGCTCAGATTGGAGTGGCGGTGGTGAAAAGTGGTGGAGCGAGTGGAGGATGGCAGAAAAGGGTGGTTGCATGCCTCCTCAATCGACTTAAAGCTCCAAAGCCTTCCCTGCAATCAATTTTGGCCCGTCCAAAAGTTCTACAGAAAGTTTCCTATAGAAATACAGAACTTCCTGTAGAAAGTCATGTAACTTCCTGTAGAAGGCCGAACCATGGTCCGATTGTGCCCCAAACTTTGCGAAAATGAGCATTCATGGTGGGTGTGCATGAGAGGGTGTCTGGTAGCTTGATAGGGACCCTTTCCTTTGAGTTAACAGTCCTCCTTTTGTGCGCTATATACCTGCAACCTGCAACATTTTCAGAGATCAGCTTATTTTTCTTCTTGTTTCTCTTTTCTTTTTCCTTTTTTTCCTTTTTTCTCTCTCTTTTTTTTTTTTTTTTTTTTTTAAGAGACATCAAGGGCGCCTCAATGAGGTTTTCACCCCTACCGCCTACCTTGGGCACCTTAAAAAGGTTTTCACCCAAGGATCTTTTTATTCGCATTCTTTTTTTTTTAAAAGAGACAGCAGGGGCGCCTCAATGACGTTTTCACCCCTACCCCTTGCCTTGGGCGCCTCAAAAAGGTTTTCACGCAAGGATATTTTTATTGCTTTCTTTTTTCTCTCTCCTTTTTTTTTTTTTTTTGAATATGAAATGATGCTCAGGGTGTGCCCAAAACAGAGGCAGAACCCTTCTCTATGACCAGCACTGATTTCTCCATGGTTTTGACGAACTCTTGCCTCGAAAGAGGTTTCCTGTAGATCTTTAGTCGATGCCCATTGACGAGCATGGGAATGGATTCTTCGTCAATAGTCGAGATAAGGACTGAACCATTGTCATTACACCTTTCCACTACATATGGTCCTAGCCACCTCGTTCTCAGCTTTCCTTTGAAATCCTTATGTCTGGAATCATATAGCAGCGCACAATCTCCCGGCTGGAATTGTTTGTCATTGAGGTGCCGGTCATGCCACACCTTCCTCTGAAGTTGAGTCACTTCTGAGTGGAGGAGGGCCTGCATTCAAATTTTGTCCAACCCATTCAGCTGCATTAACCTTTCTTGTTGAGCATGGCTGAGATCTGGGTCCAGCTGAGCTGCCATCCTCAATGTGTTGTATTCAAACTCAATTGACAGCAAAGCTCTCTTTCCATAGACCATCTCATAGGGTGTGAAGCTGGTTGTGGTCTTCCAAGTGGTGTTGTAGGCCCAAGTGGCCTCAACCAGGTGATCTGCCCAATCACTTCTGCTACTGCTCACCACCTTAGTCAAGATCCCCTCCAATGCTCTGTTGGTGACTTCCACTTGCCCATTCGCTTGAGGATGATATGGGGTGGAAGTCCTATGCTTGATTTTGTGATGAGAAAGCAGGTCTTCAATCAAATTGGAGGTGAACTAGCTTCCTTGATCGGTGACTATCTCTCTTGGGTAGCCAAATTTGTAGAAAATGTTTTCTCTTAAGAACTCGGCCACCTTTTCTTCTATTGTTGCTTTGACTGCTTTGGTCTCTGCCCACTTTGTCAGATAATCTGTGCACACAATGATGTAAGACTTTTGCCTTGAAGGAGGGTTGATACGGCCCACAAAATCCATACCCCACTTCTCAAATGGCTCAAGAGTCACCTGAGGTTGGAGAGGCATTTCATCCCTTGGGGTTGGTTTCCCCATCCTTTGGCATCGGTTACATTGGCTGATATATCTTCTGACATCTTCATGAAGAGTGGGCCAATAGTAGCCTGCCTGTAGAATCTTGAAGGCAATCCTCTTGGCGGCAAAATGTCCTCCACAAGGCCCATCATGACAAGTTAGGAGGATGTCAAAGACTTCCTCCTCCCTTACACAGCACCTTAAGATCTGATCAGGGCCAAGTTTGAACAAGTTGCCCCCGATCCAAGTGAATGAGGCACTTTTCCTCACGATTCTGCTCTTCTCCTTTGAGGATAAGTGCGGAGGGAATTGTGCGGAGACCAGATAGTTGGCTATGTCAGCAAACCACGGGGAGAGTATTGAGATAGCAAACAGATGCTCATCTGGCATCTGGTCATCCACTGTTTCTTCTTCACCTGCAGTCAAATCCACTCTAGACAAAAAGTCAGCAACAACATTTTCTTTACCTGGTTTGTCAACGATGGTCAAATCAAATTGCTGCAACAAAAGTAACCATCTAATAATACGAGCATTCACATCAGGCTTATTCATTAAATATCGGATTGCAGCATGGTAAATATGTACAAATGTTTGATAGCCAGTGATATAGTGTCGAAACTTGTTCAGGGCATGGACCACATCCAGGAACTCTTTCTCAGTTACCGTATAATTCATTTCTTCCTTGGATAAGTTTTTACTGACGAAGTATATAGCATATGGGAGTTTTTCTTCAACTTGTCCTAAGGCCGCCCCTATGGCTTTGTTCGAGGCATCAGTGTGGATGTGGAAAGGTAGGGCCCAGTTCGGGCCTCTCAGAATTGGAGCAGACACCAACTTATCCTTCAACTCATTCAGGGCTTGCTGGCAGTCATCCAACCATTTAAACTCAACATCTTTTGCTAAGAGGCCAAACAAAGGCTAGGCTAGCTTACTAAAGTCTTTAATGAATCTGCGGTAATACCCGGCTAAGCCTAGGAAACTCCGGACATCTCTCACCTTCTGAGGAGGGGGGACCCTTTTGATGATAGCAACTTTGTTGGGATCCACCTGTAACCCTTGGCGAGAAATGGTATGGCATAACATGGTCCTTTCAGTCATCAGGAACTCACATTTCTCAGGACTGAGGGACAGGTTCATCTCAATGCACTTGCTCAAAACTTTTCCCAGGTTGGACAAGGCTTCCTGGAATCTAGACCCGTAAGGAGTAAAGTCATCCATATAGATTTCTACCGAATCATGGACCAACTCGGCAAAGATGCTTAATACAACCCTCTGGAAAGTGGCAGGGGCATTACATAGCCCAAAGGGAAGGACACGATAGGCAAAGGTACCCCATGGACAAGTGAAAGTGGTCTTATCTTGGTCCTCCGGGCTGATTTGAATCTGGTTGTACCCGTTGAACCCATATAGGAAAAAGAAAAATCTCTTCCCTGCCAGTCCATCCAACACTTGATCTATGAAAGGTAAAGGGAAGTGGTCTTTCTTGGTGGCTTTGTTCAATTCTCTGTAGACCACACAGATTCTCCATTTCCCGTTTTTCTTGGGCACCAACACTAGAGGGGAAACCCATTCGCTATCCGAGATGGGGTAGATGAATCCCGCATCCAACAACTTTTGCACTTCTTCTTTAACAATGTCTTTGAGGGCTGGATTCATCCTCCTCTAAGGTTGCTTGACTGGTTTATAGTCCTCCTTGATGTAGATATGATGAGTATAGACTGAGGGATGGATTCCATTCATTTCCTTGTAGCTCCAAGCAAAGGGCTCCAAATGGCGGGTCAAGAGGATACATAGCTCCTTTTCCTGAGAGGGAGAGAGAGAGGAGTTTATCTTCAAAGTCTTCTCAGGGCCAAACTCCACATTCTTAACTCTGGGGGTGGTCGGACTAGTGGCTCCTACGTCCACTACAGCATTGGCCTAGGTGTCTTCCACTAATTCTTCCAAGGATAGCTCACTAGGGGGAGGATTTTGGATCAAGTTTTCAATCAAATCATCCTCGGTTGGAGGACCTCCCTTGCTGGCTTCTATTGTGCATAATGATGCAGAGTAGACCTCATCCTCTTCTTCTTCTTCCAACCAGAGGGGTAAGTCATGTTCTAGCAGAGG
>APFE030062596.1:0-15157 GCA_000404065.3 Pinus taeda
AAAAAACACACTTTTTCAACATTAAAAATCAAAACATTTTGATATTTTTTAATACAACTGAAATTTTAAATAATTCTCAAGTTAAATTTTTGCTACAATTTATTTCAAAAAATAGATATTGTTCTTCGAATTTTATTTGAATGATTAATTTATTTATGACAATTAATATGAATAAAATACCATTCTTTACTATTAAAATATGAAAACTCAACACTCTCATTCTAGTCAACACTCTCATTCTATGAAGCCACTAGAGAATACACCCCATATAACACAAATTTTATTACCATATACATTGAAAGTATAAACAAAAGTGCTTCTTTGACATTATCTTTTGTTATAGGCAATATAATATGCATTTCTATGTTTATATGACGATGGTTTAGGTGATTAACTTAATGCATAACTTGGAGAATCCGTGGTTGATTTGATGATTAATGTTTGAAATAATTTTTGGTTATAGCCCACATAATATGTATTTTTATGTTTATATGACGATGGTTTATATTAAGCTGGAAGGTTGTATTTTTATGTTTATATGACGATGGTTTATATTAAGCTGGAAGGTTGGAAGGTAAGTTATTTTTATTATTTTTATTTTAACAGGTGAGAAAATTTATCATAATTTAATTTTCAAATTAGTAGCGGATAATTAATTTTTTTTTTATTAACTGTGAATGTTGGCTGATTTATTATTATTATTTAAAGAAAATGATGCATCGGTAGGTCAGGTTTACTCTTTCTTGCCTCTGAGTCTTGGGCTGTTTAACCTCTTTTTACCGTCCAAAAAAAAACCAGAAAACTCTTACACAGTCTTAAACATATCCAAGCCAATTTCAATATAATTTAATATTATTTATAATATTATTTAATTATTTAAACTAATTTTTATAATCTTATCATATTATAATGATATCCAAATAGGTAAGAAAATATTTAATAATTTAAATATAAAATTAATTTAATTATTTATACATTACTTATCAAATCATTTAATGATTTAAACACCTACGATATTTACTCATGAAATAACAACAATTGATACATGGAAACAACATTCATGTATATATATATGATCTGATCTATCCCTATACATTTTTTACATTTACTTCACGGCTGTGCATCTTCTAGAATCTACAATACCCACACAGGATCATTTCCAACCAATTGACATGGATCAAATTTATTTTATAAAATAAAGGCGTAAACACGCCCGATGCAGCACAACAATCACTGTAACAACCTTGAACCGCCGGAAGAACCTCTGGGCGTGGTTTATCCGATGCACATAAAATTTGGTAGCAAGAAATATTGCCCGTACACGGGATCCCTCACCACTCCTTGCACGTAGGGAGTCATCTGAACTTGATTCACAAGGTATTTTCATCGCCCGTCAAGTTACCGCCTAACGACAAATGTGTGTCCGGAGTACCGGCCTTGTGACCTGATTTTGGGTAATGGGTGTGCAGGTAAGGACACTTATTTATCCTTTAGCCGGGAAAATGTATTTCTGAAAAATGGACAAGTAATAATCACTAATTTCGGAAATGTATTTTAAAAAAATGATTATAAAATTTCCATTAAAAAATAATGCTATTTATTTTAAAATATAAAATTATAAGAAGATGGTTTACCAATAATGTTATTTAGATATTTTAATTTTTAATTTAAAAAAATATTTCATTTATTAATTTAGTTTAATTGTATAGAGAATGAATTCATTTTGTTCTAGTTAATTTGTCAAATTCAAGTATACGATTTAAAGAATATAATTTTTAAATTATATAGTTTGGGAAGGTGGAAGTTTAAAAGATTTATAAACCAAATAAATTATAATTTAATTAGAAACGGTAATGCTAAATTCAAGCAAAAAACTATTTTAGTCTAGATAGAACTACTTCTTTTTAAAATTTAATAAAAATAAAAATTATAAATTAATTACTACTATTTTATATGATACTTGTCTATATGACGTTTTTCTAATTAATTAATTTAATTAAAAGGTAAAGAGCATAACTACTTTATAGATAAATCTCAATATTTGATTTGAAGATATTATTAAGAATATTTTAGAATGCTATGTGGAGGTTAAATAGTTATCATCTACCTAATAATTAGTTTAAACTTTCAAAAACTCTATTCCAAAGTAGAGACACCTATAGACTAGATTTTTTTCTTTAATTGGTAATTTAATTAATGAAATTTCCTATATGAAATATTATGTTTAAAGGATCTGATATATATTTAAAGCTAAAAAGATGTTTAAAATTTGATAAAAATGTCTTAGTTAAAATCAAATTGATTCTATTTAAAAGATAAGTGTGTATATATATATATATATGATTGTTAAAATTGTATTTTTGAATACATGAATAGATTCAACCTCTTGAAAATTTTCTTAGAAATTTGGATTGTGTAACCTATACAAGTTAACATTGCAATTACAATAAATCTTATTGTAGAGCAAATTAATATAACAATTATACTCCAAATCAATGAGACCATTTTAAACATAATAATTTGATTTTTCAATTTATATCTATATAGTTGATATTGGAATATTCTACTTAATATGAACATCAAAATATTTTTATTTGTGATCCACATTGTTTCTTTTACATTATTAATAAAAAAAATGAAATGTTACATATTAATTTTAAACTAAGAATTAAATGAATTGCATATTAAGCCACAAGTTTTCATCTTTCCCATACTTTTTCCATAAATACTTGATTATATCCAAATTAGATATTACTATTATAATGTTAGTTTGTCTTCTAAATCACTAAAACTATAATAATTTTATAATTCTTCCCTTAATATTTATAATATATAAAAAATTTATTTAAAAATCTATATAATTTTATTACTTTTTATCTATTCCAATTTAAATTAATAATCATCATTGTCAAAAATATTAAAAAAAAAATACAAATGAATAAATAAAAGGCTAATAAGTTATTTCATCTAAATAAATTTAATAATAAATTATTATTACTATTTATTATATAAAAAATTAATGAAGAAGATGATGTTGATTTATAACAATCTTAAAAAAATGACTATTTGAAAATCTTTATAATTTTATATTTAATGTTGAAAAATTAGTTAAAAACCAATCATTATATTATTTAATTAAGAAAATAATAATATCAAGAATATTTTGAAATTAAAATATATATTAAACAATTTAAAGAATTATATATGATATAACTTATTTTAAAGCAAGAGACTATCCTTCTATTTCATTATCCTAAAAGTAAAGTTACAGCATTTACACTTCAAGGACTCAAGAAAACTGGTCATTCTGATCTAGAAATGACCTTCCCCTCAGCAAGAACAAAGCTAACCTTACAAATAAATCCTAAGGTTAGACAAAATGAATTTTGACCAAATTTGAAACTCCGAAAACCCCTTACTACATTGTCTCGAAAGGCGTGATAGTACTGGTGGCCCCACAATGCTGCACAACCAAACTTGACCGTTGATTCATACTGCGAAATCAGAAGGCCCAGATAAATGTCGCATCGCCGAGCTGACCAAAAGATAAGGTGCAATGGAAGGTGGTATTTCTGACCACCCCTTGCCACACATCAGGAGCCTAGTGGAATCGCTCCCAAAATCCCAATACCATTTACCACTACGAAGCCAAGCGATCACCCGGAAACTGCTTTGTGCCTGGTTTTCCACTCCGTATGCGGAATGCAGGAAAATAGCTACCTTCGGAAAGAACCAACCACCCTGCCCGCATGAGTTCTCTTCAGAACTAGTCTCCAAGACTGCCACTGACTGTGAATAGGCCCCAATGCTGCGATTCGAAGTAAAGAGGAGATAGGACAACTCACACCCGGGTATAAAGTAACTGGTCTAAGCTTGCCCTTCATCTAGGAACCAATTGAAGTACTGTGATTGAACGTACTTAGAAACCTCCATTCCATACCTTTTACTCTGGCCCAGTATTTAAAAATCTCTCTGTCCTTTGCTGCTTGTTCATTGCAGAGAGCTTTAAATTTGCTCTGAGGTGTCTCCTGCCACTTCAGCTCAATTCTGCACTCTGAATTAATCACTCCTTGATTGGCCAGAGTATCTGCTAGTTTATTGGCTTTTCTTCGAACATGGTTGAAACTAACAATTCGAAGACTTAGGAGATGATTTTTAATTCTCTGACACACTTGAATTAGTCTCCAGTGTTTCGAGACCTTCTCTGGCACTGTTAAATAGCTGATTCTCCTGACCGCATTGATGGAGATCTCTGAATCTACTTCTATAATGACATTTGAGCTATGACTCAGTTTTAGAAGCTCTAAACATTGTTCCAATGCCATTAATTCAGCCATATTGTTGGTGGCTAACCCTAAATGGCAGTGGAAAACAAAGATGATGTTTCCTTCTTCGTCTCTTAACACACCTCCATAACCAGTTGTTCCAGGGTTTCCTTTTGAAGCACCATCAATATTTTATTTCAGATAACCTTTCGGTGGAGGATGCCAAAAATCCTTCCGTGTCAACATCTTTTTCCTTTCTGCATTGTCCATGGGGAATTATCTCATGCATACCCAGTTGCATGAGAGTTCTCAACTCATATTTAGTAGGAGGATTCTTGGGATAATTGTGGACAGTGGTGCTAATTGTCTCCTTAATTTGTTTCAAGATAAAATCCAACAGGCGAAGAGGAATAGTTTTTTCCTCCTTGAATATTCTTTTATTCCTTTCTTTCCAAACATTCCAGATAATGAAGCTTGGCGTAAAGGCCCACGCCAAATTAAGGAGCTCATTTTCTGAAAAGTTTCTTCTCCACTTGTTTAGGGTATTAATTATACTTTCTTTATCTCTGTCTGTTTGTTGAAAAATTGTGGCAAAAGAATCCCACAACCAGGTGGTGAATGTGTTGCTGTTGAGAATGTGCTCCATTGTTTCCTCTTGGGCTTCACATCGCTGACATCTAGAAGGCCCAATAACTCCCCTTTTTTGAATATTGTCCCAAGTTAAGATTTTCTTGTGATGAACTAACCACATGAATAGCTTGATCTTCATCCACCCTTGATGGCTCCAAAGTTGTTGCCAGGATTTTGCCTGAACGCAAGAATCAAGGTTCAGGATGATCCTCTTTGCTTCCCTAAGATTAAAGGTACCTTCTTTATTGGGGCCCCATCTTAACTGATCTTGTCCCTCTGTTACCAAGATTTTCCTTTGTTTTAATATACTCATGAGTGCTTCTGTCTTTATTTTTATGGGACTCTCATCTCTGCAGTCTATGCTTCTCCAATTTCTCGACTTTCCAGTGTCGTGAGGAAGATTCCAGAAATCTTTAACTTTGATTAATCCTTGGGAGTTAGTTTCTTGCTTGAGGCTCATAAAGTCCTCTCTTAACAGCATTGGTTCTTGTTGCCATTTATCTTCCCAGAAGAGAGCTAGATCTCCTCCTCTAATTTCCCAGAAACATTTGTTTTGAACTAGGCTTCTTCTTTCCCAGGCTTTATTCCAAATGTAAGAGCCTTTTATGTTTCCCGACATTCTTATAAGATCTTTTTTTTGCCAGGAGCTTGCATATTTTTCTTTCCAGGTCTTGGCCGATTGAGCTTCTAGTTCTTTAACACATCTCCACTAGAGCTTGGCTCCCAAAACTTTACTTAGAATCTCCTAATCATCTAAGCCTAGGCTCCCGTGACTCTTGGGTTTGCAGATTTTTTCCCAAGAAACCAGAGCCCATTTCTTCCTTGTTTCCTCTTTTCCCCAAAGGAAATCTCTCTAGATATTCCTGAATTGCGGTAACATACCTTTGCGGGCTAGAAGGGCTAATAAAAAGAACACGGGGATAGATTGCAGAACGACCTTGACCAGAATCAACCTACCAGTAAGGTTCAACAGTCTAATAGTCCATTTTTTGACTTTGTCTTGCATCTTGTTGAGCACTGGTTCCCAAATACTCTTGTGAAATGGTCTGGCTATGAGGGGAATTCCCAAATACTTTGAAGGTAGGGAATCCCTTTGAAAGCCCAGAATTCTGGAGATATTTCTTTGAATTGCAATGTTAGTATTAAAGGAAAATATTTTAGATTTGGAGAGATTGACTTCCATACCTGAAGCCAAGGCAAAGTAAATTAGGATTTTTTTGTAAGCCAAGGCTTCTTTGACTATGGGAATTCCTTGCAGCATGGTGCCATCCACAAATTGTTGGTGAGTCATTGCCTGGCCATTCTCCGTTAACTGAAGGCCCTTAACTTTTCCCACAGCTTTGGCCTGTTTAATGGACCTACCCAGTCCTTCCATCATGATGATAAAGAGAAAGTGAGAGAGAGAGGATCTCTCTACCTTAGGCCTCTAGAAGGAGTGAAGATCTCTGAGGGCGAACCATTCACCAAAATCAAAAAGCTGGAAGAAGTAACTAGAGCCATAACCCATCTGACCCAGTTGTGATCAAACCCAAAAGCAGAAAGGACCTTCTTGACATAGATCCAGTTCACCTTGTCATACGCTTTGGCAATATCTAATTGCATGATCATACCAACCTGCCTTTTGCTGGTTAGCGTGTGATCTAATTCATGGGCTTGAATAATGTTATTTAGGATTTGTCTACCTTCCACATAACCAGATTGTTCTCTTGAAATTAAAGAAGGAAGTAGAGGTTTGAGTCTACTAGCCAAAACCTTGGAATAATTTTGTAAACCACATGGCATAAAGCAATGGGTCTGAACTTATCAGCAGTCAGGGATGAATCTTGTTTGGGAATCAGGGAGATGAAGGAGGTGTTGAGGGCTTTTAGAATAGTCCTGTTTCTTCTGGAGTCCACCACATTTAGAATATCATGTTTGACAATGTTCTAGCAGGCCTTAAAAAAGTCTACATTGAAACCATATGGTCCTAGAGCTTTGCTATTCTGCATGTCTTTAATAATGTCACTGACTTCATCTTTAGTTACTGGTTTATTCAAGGTAAAATTTTCCTCTCTAGACACCAGCTTAGGGATATTTTTCATAATTTCCTTGATGCATTGCTCTCTGTTTAGATTGTTTTCCTCAGTGAGGCCTCTGAAATGCTGCACCAACATTGTTTTGATACCCTTATGAGAGGTCTAAAGCTCCCCATTTTCATTCAATATCGAAGAGATTCTATTATGAGATCTATTGGCCATGGTGGATCTATGGAAAAATCTAGTATTATGTTCACCTTCTTTGAGCCATTGAACTCGAGACTTTTGTCTCCAAAAGATTTCCTCTTGTTTACATAATTTTTCCCATTCTTGATGGTGTTTATCAGTTTGCTCACTTTTGACTTTATCAAAACCATCAGTGATCAGTGCTTGATTGAGTTCTTGAAGTTTGATTTCCACTGATTTGTTATCCACAAAAATGTTACCAAACTCCTTCATGTTCCATTCTTTGAGCCTGAGTTTAATGTGCTTGAGTCTTTTATGAAGGAGGAACATTTTAGTGCCATGGATCTACAAATCTTCGAACCACCATTTTTCAATATTACTGATGAAATTTGGGTGGGTGAGCCATATATTCTCGAATTTGAAGGGTCTATTCCTGGGAGAATCAATCCCCTTGATTTCTATTTGAATCGGCCAGTGATCAGAGTCACCAAAGGGGAGAACACTAGCTATCATTTCTCTATTTGTGAGCATAAGCTCCTCTGATAACAAAAAGCTGTCTAACTTGGAGGTGACCTATCCCTCCCCTCGTCTTTTATTATTCCATGTGAAACGACCATTGTGTGTTTCAGAGTCCACCAGTTTCATATCATCTGTGAAGGTTTGGTATGCTATGGAATCTTTACTTAGTAGTCTAGTACCGCCTTTTTTTTCTAAAATATATTTGATCATGTTAAAACCTCCTGCCATGACCTAAGGAATTTCTTCATGTCTGGTTCTAAGATCAACCAGGGATTCAAGAAACCTGAGTTTCTCATCTATTCTTTGAGGCCCATAAATGTTTGTGATCAGGAAGGTATCCGACACCGCAACTGGTTGAAAAATTACTGATAAGTAATTTCTTGATGCCTCTGCATCTGTTATGCTAACTTTTTGTGGGTCCCATAAAGTTAGGATGCCCCCGTTGTATTCTCTGCTTTAACTTATAGAAACTCAAATATGTTAAGCCATTTACTATGGATCTATTTTAATTTCTGAATAGAGAATTTTGTTTCCCGAATGAAAAGTATGTCTGTCATTGTTAGTTTCATTATGTTACTTAGCATTCTTTGTTTTCTTTTACTACCTAGACCTCTGATGTTCCAAGATATGAACTTCATAATTAAATATTTGTAAAGGAGCAACTGGTTAGGTCTCTCATCTTATCCGAATCTATCATTAACTTTCCACACTCGATTAAGAGATCGTTTTTCTTTTTTCTGCCCCTCTTCTTTCCTGGATTTCTAGTCGCTAATCCTGGAGTTGATTTCATAGTTTTCACACCTCTGTGCTCTTGCCTGTGAATGATTTTACCTTTATCCAACCCTCTTTCCCGAGCTTTCCATAAAAACAACTGTTGTATTTTGTTGCATTCTTCTTGAGGCAGTGAGTCTATTCCTCCCTTGGTTCCCTGCATCAAAAATCCTTCTAGATGTAGGTTCTCCTTATCAACAATTTCGAGTAGTTCCTGATCTTCCAGATCTATTTCACTTTGGGTCATTTCCTGGTCCATCTCCATTTTTGTTTCACTCATCATCGTCTCTTTTTGATAACCAGTATCTTGAGAATGTTTGTTGTCTTCTTCCTTCTCTTTTTCATTAGGACCTTCCTCCTGAGATTGGTTTTCTCTCATGATTTCTTCATTCTCTTCCAGCACTTGAAACTTGTTTTGACTGACCTTCTGTTCTTCGTTGTGTTGTTGCTTTGGCCTCTATTTTCCCACTTTTCCTTTACTTTCCACTTTCTGAAAGCTTTCAGTCTCCTTCATTGTATTAGGTTTCCCTTTGTTCTCTGCTTTACCAAGAGGGCAGTCTCTAAACAAATGTCCATGCTCATGGCATCTATGGCATCTGAATGGGATATGCTCGTAGTCCACAGCCTGCACCCATTCTTCATAAAAAACTTCCAAGATAACTTCCTCTGGAAGAGCTCCTGATAGATACATTTCCACACATATCCTTGCAAAGGAGGTATATTTTCCCCTTCTTGTGGCTTCATAAGTTTTGACAAAACGCCCTAGTTTATTGCCAATGGAAGCTAGCGATTCTATTTGCCAATAATCCAGAGGTAGAGAATAGAGCCTTACCCAAACAGGGACCGAAGTAAAGGTTTCCCGCTCTGGGACAAAGTTCATCTTCCAAGGCCTCATATAGAGACTGGTTGCTGCATAAAAGTAGGGTCCTCCTTCGAATATTCTGTCTTTATCTTCGATGTTTGCGAACACCATTGTGAAGAATCCCTTTGACCCAAGATGTAGGTCAATGCTTCCTTTGGGTTTCCAGTGATGCTTGATCCATATCTGTAAAGCTTTTCAGTGGGCCAAAGTCCCATGAATTTACAAATAATGGCATAGGTCCCCATGTGTTCCTTGTGCGCCTGCAGAGCAGGATCATTTAATATTATTCTAGGAGTGATTTCTGCTTTTGGTTAGGAGGGCCCCTTTAGTTTTTTGTCTCTTGCACCCTGAATTTTGTCTTCTTCCTCCTTGTCCTTTGTGCTACTATTTTCCATGGTCTTGTTCCCGTCAGTTTCCTTTTCCTTATCTCTATTCCTGCCATCTGCAAAACTTTTGCTGCTCATGATCGGTGTCTTGCCTCTGCCATCTGCCGCGTCTTTGTAGGAGGGAGTTGAGCTCCCTCCTCTTACACCCTCCATTAGAAACTATTTTTTGCACCTTTCTGAAACCCTCGCTAATCGCTTCGGCTCCCTCGGCTCGGAAGTACCTAAACATCATCAAGGAGGAAAGACTGTGTATATATAATATAACTTACTAAACATTAAAATATAAAATATTTGTTATAACTTTTTCTTTAACAAATATACTATTTATATACTATTTTCTACACGAGATTAATGAAAATTATAAATGTCAAATTATCTAATATGATGATTGAAAATTTTAACAACACATAAAAATAAATATAAAAATATTTCTTATTCTAATGATTAAAGACATTTATCTACAATATGGATCATGAAAGTCTTAGATTTAACATATAAAAATCAATGTTATAAGATTTTAAATTAAGATTGAGTTTTCACATTGTAATAAGTTCAAATATCCAATCTATAATTAAATAAGTTATTATTACTATTATAATAGCATATGATGGTTGATAGTGTGTTGAGTATGTGAATATAACTTGTGCAGTGGTTACATGGATAAACTTTTAGTGAGAGTTTATGTATTATTTTTAGTTCTTGCCTCATCAGGGACTATAGTACTCACCTTGGAGTTAAAGTCCTTTGATTTTCTATTTTTTCTAACTCTGATTTCTTATCTTCTATTGGTTAAGCAAGACTTGATGTAACATAATTACCTTTGTTGAGGGTGACTTATTTTTGGTATTTGTTAGTTCCTAACAAATCATTTAAAAAAAATAATAATAATTTTGAAAGTGGTCATTCCATTAGTGCTCTAACACTAATGCTCTAACACTAACACTGTTATGTTCAGCATTGCTACTACTTTGCCCAATGATGCTATAACTCATGGGGTCTAGGTCCCCTTACGTAACTGAAGGGGTGGGGGGTAGGCAGGCTAGGGGGAGGCTATCCATAATATTGATACATTATGTGAGGCTATCCATAATATTGATACATTATGCGAAGTGCAGAGGAAGAAATGAGGGAGTGGGTGGGGGATGAGCAAATTACCACAACATTGATATATTATGCAGTGTGAGTAGGTGTGGAGAAAACTTTCCCTTACATAACTGAAGGGGTGGGGGATAGGCAGGCTAGGGGGAGGCTATCCACAATATTGATACATTATGCGAAGTGCAGAGAAAGAAATGAGGGAGTGGGTGGGGGATGAACAAATTACCACAACATTGATACATTATGCAGTGTGAGTAGGTGTGGAGAAAACTTTCTTCGTCCACACCTCTGCACTCCGCACAATGTATCAACGTTTCTTGTTGGTAGTGATAATTATTTTCAGTCAAGATTCAATTATGAACAGGGCTTCTCAATAGCCTTGTTTTTACTGATCTTGAAAAAAGTTATGCCAAGTAGCAAACACTACAGAGAAAAACATGTTCGCTAATTCCACAACTGCTAACAAATCTCTCTCGATGTTGGATTTATTTTCGCAATACCTGTGATGAAAGCTATCACTCCATATATTTACACCAAAGGTGTTCCTTTTTGAAATTGGTCAAGCCATACAGTCTACTCTTTTCATCTTTATTTGACATATGTCTCTTTGTTGTTTTTCTTTTTTTATCTCCATTTGCCATATGTCTCTATGTTGTTTTCCCTTAAAGTAAAATATTTTCGAAATATGAGAAAAATATAAAATGGATTTGCCGGCACCGCCACCATGCATGTGGAAGGGGCATAGGCTGAAGAAAACTTCTACTGCGTAGGGAAGGGCCTGACAGCTGTAAATGAAAATGAATTTTCACCCCTCACTCGCATTGTGTTGCAAGAAAATAATTTGGTCCCACTTTTCGAGTCATTGAGAGCTCCAGAAATATCCTCATTGCTAATGGCCAGAAACGATTTTACATAAATTCCCAAAAAAGTGATTGGGAGTATGATCTCCCTTAATATTTTGGATTTTACGGGCACAAACATCCAGTCATTTTCAGAGAGCGTGGGATGTTTGAAACATATAGTGTGTTTGAAGTTAGCATGGGTACCCACTAAAAGATTGCTTGCATCTTTTACAAATCTTGCAGCGCTCCAAATCGTTGAGATGGAGTCCTTTAAAATCACCGAATTTCCATCTGACATTCGCAAGTTAAGATCATTAAGGTACCTAAACCTTGACTATTATGGTGATTTGAAACGTGTACCAAGTATTATTTCAATCCTCACGTCTTTGCAGTGTTTGTACATTAGCGAATGCGAGGGTATGACATGGACAACAAGTCAGAAGAGATGCCCAAAAGCGGCTTCAATCAATAGTGTGTGCAGTTTAACGCAACTCAAAAGTTTATATATAGACAACTATGGAGCAGTTATTAGTGCTGGGACGCTCAGGAGTATGGTCAACATGGAGACATTTCAATTGAGGCTGACTCAAATCGCGACTTTACCCCATGGCACCTTTAATATTTCAAAGCTGAGAAAAGTACGGTTAGCATGTCACAACATGGTTAGGATGGAAAGAAAGTTTCATAAATTTCAAAACTTAACTCTTCTGGATTGTTTTATGTTGGAGGAATTACCCGGTTTACATCAACTTAAGTGTTTAAAACGATTAGATATTTTACGATGTACTAATTTGAAGAGGTTTCCAAAGGAGTTTGGTGAAAGAGGAGCCTTTTCCTTATTAGAGAAATCTTCAATGGTTGAATTAGAGGAGTTAGAATAGTTTCTAATAACAGAAGAGGATATAATGTTTTTATTCGAAATAATCACTATAATGTTATTTGAAACATTAAAAATGTTTTCGGGATATTATTTGAAAATAAAGTAATTCCACAAACTCAGAGTGTATGGTTGTTCAATAATATTAGAGAATTTTACGATGCACTAAGTTGAAGAGGTTTCCAAAAGAGTTTGGTGAAAGAGGAGCCTTTTCTTTATTAGAGAAATCTTCAATGGTTGAATTAGAGGAGTTAGAATAGTTTCTAATAACAGAAGAGGATATAATGTTTTCACTCGAAATAATCACTATAATGTTATGTGAAACATTAAAAATGTTTTCGGGATATTATTTGAAAATTAAGCAATTCCACAAACTCAGAGTGTATGGTTGTTCAATAATATTAGAGAATTTATAGAGGTTAGAGAAAAAAATTAAGAAATAAAAGTGATAACAATGTCAACTAGAGAAATTAAACACATTAAAAATAACAATGCCAACTAGAGAAACAAAAGACATTAAAAAGCACTTTCTAAAAGTGCATAGTACTTTGTCACCCTAGATTTATAGTGAATTTTCTACTAGTGAGCTTCTCCTATTCATGCTAGATCTTTATCTTCATTTATGAAGATTTTGTAAAAATGTTATCAAAATTGTTTTCATTATCAAATTTTGTAATTTTTATTTTTATTATCAACATCCACTATAATGTCCACTACAATAACAAAAGAATTTAGAGACCAATTAAGTTGACTTTATACTCAACTTTCAATAATGAGGTTTCCCAATTCCTTCTAGATCTCTATATCCGTTTACATATATTCGTAATTTGTGCTTACCTTATTAATATTTGTCTATCATGATGATATATACATTATGACATTTTATAAAGAATGTTTTTATTTTATTTTTTTCTGGGCAAAAGCTAAACTATTTATATTAAGAAAATGAAAAAAATATATACAAGAGGTCGAAACCTCTGAGAGCGTATGATCAGCTCTCTATCAAGTTTTTCCAACCAAAATTTGTGATTACAGGCCTTGACATAATGCCTATTCTCACAATTACACTTCCAGTTTACAGATTTAGACATAATGACATGGACTTTAACAAAATGCATAAACATAAACAGAGTAAACAAAGCATAGATGCCTGTTAGTAGAGGGACGCTGGATTGAGGACACGCGTCGAATATTCTTCAAGCTTCCCGGACTGAGCATAGGTGGCGCACGTAACCAAAAAAAACCAAAGACAAGCTGAGCGCAGGTGGCATGCACGACGCTTCCCGGACGGAGCACAGGTGGCACACGTAACCAAGACCATAGACAGGTTGAGCGCAAGTGGTCATCGAAACAAAACCAAAGACAAAAAATGCTGGAGAAGTACCTTAATCCTTCCCCTCCTTGGCTGTCGCCTGGTCCTCTGCTTCCTTCTGCTTTGCAGCTTGCTGCTCTGCCTCCCATTCAGCTTCCTCCCTTTCTGGATCAGGCACACACTCTATTTCCATACCAGTCGGTATGTCCTCCAGCCTCAGAATTCCTAGAGGAGAATAGGATACAAGCGACTTCCAAAGAAGCGCGCAGGCTTCTTGTCATCTTCAGGCATCTTCTGAGTTTGGGAATCCGTCGCCTGAAGCTGAACCGAACTGGTAATTTCCCTATCCATAAGGCTACAGATTTCACGAAGGGCTTCATGCTGCTCCTTAGAATGCGCTCCTGTACTTTCCTCTTCGAGCTTGCTCTAAGAGGAGGGTAAGTAGGAGCTTTCCTCCTGGCTTCCGCTCTGAGAGGAATTGTTGGAGTTTGGCTCCTGCTCCTCAGAAATCCCTTTTCCCTTACCTTCCTCTCCTTCTTCCTCCGCAAAAACCACAGTAATTAATGTAGAAACTATAGGCTTGTTGGTGCGTCGGAAGTATTTGAACTTTACCGTCTGCACCGAGTTGCTAATATCTGAGTCAGAATCGTCAGAACCAGGAGAGCTGGGCGAAGCATAAGCCAATGGGGAGACCCGTTGCGGGCTATGAATGCCTCTACCACCAGGGTTCCCCCTCTGACCATGATTCCTACCTCGACGCGGCGAAGCATGTCCTCTAAGAGGCATCCTGAACCTGTAAAATTGTAACAAGGTTTTCTTTTCTCGCCTTTCCGTGATAAATTGTAACCGTGGGGACCAAATCTCCCACTTCTCTCTGCCTCTGAAGCAACTCTGCTTCACACTTACACCCTCCTTCTCTGTCCACAAACCCACATTATCTTGCAGAACAGAGCCGAAATTCTTTGCCTGTTCAGACAGGCCTGTCAAACTGAACTCTCCGCGCCCAGACATTCTGGCTACCTCTGTCTTAATTCCTTGGTAGCTCGGGCGATAGGAATGGCATTGAATGCCATTGAATGCACGTTTAATGGATTTCATTAATCGCAGGTCAAGTTGCCTTCGCACCGAAGACTCCTCGTGGCGGTCACATGGCTAGCTTCTATCAACGTGTCACCCGCATCCGGGTAAGAATGTTTTTATTATCGGAAGTTGTAATTTATATTTTATTATGAAGGTTTGTATCATTGTTAAAAACAAATAAAGTATATATTCTTAATATTTGATATGTTTTTTTTTAAACTATGGTGAATTGATAATGTGTTGGAGGCCTTGTTTATCAAATCTAATAGTTTTTATATAAGTCACATTTATAAGAATTTTATTAAGGTGGGTAC
>APFE030062599.1:0-10272 GCA_000404065.3 Pinus taeda
TTTGTACATGCCCATTTTTTAAAGGAGTATTACGCTAGTGAACTTCAATTTATTATCCACCATTTCATCCTAGAAAGTATATCCGTGACAAGATATTTTATGGTACGCAAATTTTGGCAGAGATATGATGGGTGAACTCAATAGTTTGGTTCGTTTCCATCACCCCCCTAGATCAAAACTACCAATATTCATGATTTCGAAACTATCTCTTAGATGTATGAAAATTTTGTTTCCCAGTAATTTTGCGAAGCTATCTACATAGTGTTCTTGATTCTTGAAATGTTACAAAATAATCTCTCCACCCTTGACCAACTCTCTAATCAAATGCTATCTTTTTTTAATATGTTAACCTCTTTTGTGAAAGTAAGTTTTTTGATAAAGTAATTGTAGATATGTTGTCACAAATATATCTTTGTCGTTTCTTCTTGTTCATGCTTCAAACCTTTCACCATCCTTCATATCCAAATTTCCAAAGAAGCTACAACTGTTGCAACTCCATATTCAACTTCAGTTGTAGAAAGAGAAATAATAAGAGATTTCGTATAAGTGCATTAAATGAACCCCAAAACCAAATGAAAAACATAGCTTGATGTGTTATTTATATCATCTATAATTCTTTCGTAGTCATGGTCTATATATATAACCATCCTAAATTTATTTGTGGTGGTATACAAGATGTCATATCCATTAGTTACATTAAAATTCCTTAGCATTCTTTTAGTTTTTAACCAGTGTGCATGCTTTGGATTGTCCATAAATATAGAGACTGAAGTTTTTACATACATTATATCATATCTAGTTGGACTTAAATGCATAAAACTTCCAACCAACCTTTTTTATGTCGTTGGATCTACATTTTTGCTAGAATATTTTTTACTTAATGTCAAACCCATGGCTATTTTTGGTGGATAAGGCTTGTCTTTTTTCTTTTGAAACCTCCTTAATATGTATGTTTCATACCTTGTTTGATAAATAATAGTGCCATGTTCAATTTTTTTCACCTTTATGCGTAAAAAATACCTGAACCCCAAATCTCTCATTAAACCCATTTTTCATGAACTCTTCGAAATTAACAATATGGAGATCATCACTCCAAGTGAAAAATATATAATATACGTATAAAAAAAATTAAAATACTATGATCACTTCATTTGATGTGGAGGGTAGGCTCACCATCACTTTTGTTAAAGGAATTGTTCAACAACTATAACTCTATTCTACTATACGTGGTCATGGCACTTCCTTCAACCTGTAAAGAGATTTCCTTAGTCTGTACACTTTCTTTTCTTACCTACGAACCTCATAACTAGGTGGCTTCTCTCCATACATTTTCTCTTTCAATTCTCGATTCAAGAAGGATTATTTCATATCCATTTGATATACTCTCCACTCATGTTGGGAAATTATTGCTAAAATTGTCCTCATGGACTCCATTTTTTGCAGCTAGAGAAAGCACCTCAACGTAATCTATTCTAGGATATTGTTTGTATCCCTTAAAAACATGCCTTGATTTATGTGTTTCCATCATTCCTTCTGCATTTGTTTTGGTCTTATAGACCAAATTTACATCTATGACTTTTTGACCCTGTTGAAGACTCATTGATTCTCATGTATCATTCTATTCTATAATATCTATTTCTTAATCCAGTGTGCTATCCATTTTTCCTCCTTATCTACATATTCAAAGTTAAGTAGAACACTTACATATGAATATAAAGTAGAAAGAGAATTCAAACCTATACTACTTTAACATTAATTCTTCTCATAAAGATATCTCAAACTTTTAATTTTTTTCTTCTCAATGTTTCCAAAGTTGTATTTCATTTGTCACTTGAAATTGAACTTGTAGAATATGGAGTTGTTGTCCCTACATCAAGAATTATTGGTTTTGATGATACATGTTGATCCCTATACATGCTCATGAGACCTTGGAAAGTGAGACAGGTAAGAGTATGCCAACGTGAATATTTTAGTTTCATTACTTAGAATATTAGGTGTAGTGTTTTGATTTGATCATAAGGGAATATTATTTGTCACATAACACATATGATGGGATTGTATCCATTAATTACCACTTCAATTAGGATTAAGTGAAGTAAATCCCCATTTAGAAATTCAGGGGCCTATAAATAGAACTTGACTTCCTCAACATCCTCATGACACAATGGAAAGTGAGGCAAGTGAGAGTAAGATATATCCAAAAAAAATAGAAATAGTTGATATTTTAAAACTACTTCAACAACAAGAACAAAAGAAAATGTAGAAAATGTTGAGAATTATTAATAACACTTCCAAAATTTTGTCTGTTTCATATTCAAATTTCTTTGTGATTAATTAAATCACTCGTAAAAGAAAGAGTGTGTGTGTGAGTCTAAAGTTTATTTTTCTACTGTATTTATCTTACACGTGGATACAAGTAAAGAAACCTGGAAGGAAGAGTGAAGATTTAAGGAAGAAAAGAGAGAAAAAGTGTGTGAGTCTAAAGTTTAATTTTCTACCATATTTATCTCACACGTGGGATTTTTTAGAGTTAGTGTAGAGGTAAATAAATCCTGAAGTTATTGTAGGTTTGAAGTTCTATTGTTGGGGGCCCAGAATATAAGATTTGACCTAATTTAGAGAGTTTGGAATATTACTCATACAAATTGACTTTAACTTATTGCAAGATATTTAAAAGAGGGTTGTCTTAGATCTTGTCGGAATTATTGGTGTTGATGGTTGGTTTTTGGAATTCTCACTATGATCTAATTCCATAAGATGAGAATATTTTTTGGGTTATTTCCTTAAAGGGAATTTTCCTTAGATTGCAATATATCTCTTATGTTCATTGTATTGTTTTTATATTCATTATTTATGGTTTTTCTAATTTTTTTATTATCCTACCATAATAAAAATAATAATAAAGAAACACATAATCATAAGAAATTATTAAGTCAGAGTGAAATCAACCCTAATCATTTTCATGTTGATTTCTCAACGTGGTAATGCTAGAAAAAGGTAGCTTGAATATCATTCTTGTTAGAATAAGTGGAATACATTCATCAAAATTACTTTGGAGGACATTATTTGCAGAAAGGCCACAAGGAAGGATATAAGAAATGTCACAATAAAAAGATTGAAGTATCCCCATTCATCTTGAGGGAAGGCTACTACAGACTTTACTCCTTTCTTCCTTTGCCCTTCAACATAAGCACTCAACTTCAAACTACAAGAGTTTCACTTTTTAATTTGTAACTCCAAAGGTCTTTCGACCTTTAACCTCGGATCCAGCCTTTTTCCACTTGGGTGCCCGGCCTACGCCACGACCACTAGCCAACTCTCTACACTGCTCTAGACATAACATCGCCCTTCCACATCGGCTCTACGAGGGCTTTACACAAATTTTACTTCACACAGTGGTGGCTGGCTCTTTAACCCACGCCACTCTGCGATATACACCCTGCCACGCAGCGACTACTCCACACATCTTCACACAACGCAGACTCACGTTCATTCAAAAGATTTAAGTATAGTTCACAAAGCAATGGTGAGAAGCACAAAACAAAATATTTTTCTTCATGTTGACTTATTAACAAAGCACCAGTCCACCCGGTGAGTTCTCATAGATGACAGCACCTCCTCAAACGCAGGCAGGCCCCTAAGCAGATTTGGAACGACTGAACCAAAGGTAAACCGGTCACCCACTACGCAGGGACAAGCCACACCAATCTTCCCCTCGGAAAACTCAACGCTGCTCAACAATTTCACACAGTCACGACTAGACCAGGCCTTCACGTCTCACAACACTCCATTGTAACTGCTACACTCACAGGGGATGCAATATATCGGTGCCTTCATCCACAAGCTTCAGCTCAGTGGGCACTCAGTCGAACGCGACCCAACAAAAGGCTCACTACGCCCATAAGCCAGACCTCATTCAGTTGTAGAATGCACCCACAGCTTCACGTTCCAACAACACTGCGCCTCCTCCACATGTGTGGCTCAAAAGGGTTGGCAGCACGTTTCCACAACTAGACGAAAGGATATCAACGCTCCTAATAATAGATCACAAGTCTCGTAAATGTTCTTCGCTCTATCACTCTTTCACGCAGACTCCGACTCTTGACACCACTGAGCCCGCACAACCCAGGCTTATACAAATTGCACAAGCACGGGACCTCGCCACTGCCACTCACGTCCTCGGCCTCCTCCAAGCAGCTCACTTGAGCTCCGATACCAGGACAGAAGACTCTTCACAAGAGCTTATTATTTCACTACTAAATATCATTATTTACAGATACATACAGGAGAATCAATAATGATCTCCGCCTACTTGAACGTGTCTTGCCAACTCCTGCAGACTCACATTAAACTTGATGACATGGGAACAGTGTGCGGCGCCGTTTGCCGCATTCGTGACTAATGTTCTAACAAACCAGGATGTATGCCAGTTTCATTTTTGGTCTCGGATGAGGCCACTGTGAAATAATTCATTGGGAAGCTGAACAAATTGCTGGCTTTCTAAGAGCAAGCACCTAGCGGGGGATTTTTTTAGTTTGGCAAATCTACAGCATCTGCCATGGACACACTACCTCGTGACCGTTTGCAATAAGGCTGACCTACTCTCGTCGCGAAGGCATGTGAGGAGATGGTGGGAAGACATCTCTTCTCGCCCTGCATGGAAGAAAGTTGTTGAAAAAATTTCCTATCAGTGGTCTAAGGGAAGAAAAAATTCCCTTTAATTGATCTTCTTCCCTTAAACCAATGATAGGGCATGTTTTCTACAACTTTCTTCCATGCGAGATGTCTTCCCACCATATGCTCACATGTCGCCAAGCTAGAGGAGATGTCTTCCCACCATATGCTCACATGCCTTGACGACGAGAGTAGGTCACCCTTATTGCAAACGGTTACGAGGTAGTGTGTCCATGGCATATGCTGTACATCTGCCAAACTAAAAAAATCACCTGCTACGTAGTTGCTCTGCTAAAGTCTTTCCTCATAAACATCAGGCATTTTGTTCAGCTTCCCAATGGCGTATTTCACAGTTTCAAAAGTTTTCTATAGTCAGACGTGCCTCATAAATGATACCAATTACTGTGTTTTCTGTGTCAAATGGATTTCTCACCCATACTTGTTTCAATTGAATCTTTCCGCAGGTTGGCATAACTATTGACGTATGCATGCGATATTCTATGGCTTTTCTTTTACTGTGCTGGCTGGTTGAAACGTAGTGATGAACTAATTTTCGTAGCGTTGGCAGAACGTTCCCATGGATAAGGTTTTGGAATGGTGTGTATTACACAGTTTTTCGGTATTTCATCCAACTAAGCACAATATAGTACAACACGTTGTAAATTATATATTTTGAATTATTTTAAAATTCATTTAAGGATTACTATGATGGAGAAATTCTATAAAAAAAATTGACTTTCCATTTGTCAACGGTAAAGAATTTAATCTCTTGCCAACAGTTGGCAGTGGCGGTGGCGTTAGAAGTGTTTAGAGATGATAATATTGAGAGCAAGAAACCTTTTTATATGAATTGGAGAGCAAGAAACCTTTTTATATGAATTGGAGTGTATATAAATATGTGTAGGCTGATAGATATCTGGGCACAAATCAAGTGAGAGCATCCTTTTAGTGAAAGGATTGGAACTACAATTATGGCTGGAGACAAGCTGAAGATCAACCAAGGATTGCAGAAAATTAAGAAGACTGTTGGAGTGACGAGTGTTCACCGACAGCCTTCCATTTTTCACTTCTGCCAGGACGAGAGGTTTATTATAGTTGAAAGTAAAGACTTCAAGCAGGTAGTCCAAAAGCTCACAGGCCAGGATGACAATGACAAGCCCAACAGAAAGAACTGCAAAGAGACATCAGTTACGAAGAAGGCAAAAAATGTTTCGGATCTTTCAATTGTTACTGCAGATCCACCCGCACCAAATGAAGTCTCCTCGGCACTGCCGTCAACTTTAGTTGATTCCTTGCCAGGAGCCCAGCCCACCATTTCAAGAGACGAGTATCTCAATAGACAATCTGTTTGATTTTCTGATGGAATATACAAATGATTTCTATCCTGATTTCTTTCCACTGTCAAGGCCAAACCGTACAGATAATCCGTTTGATTATCTGATGGAATATACAAATGATTTCTTTCCACCCCGTACACATGATTTCCTTTTTAAAAACCTGTTTGAAGATTAGCGTTCCTTGTGATTTCATGGTATTAGATAGTTCACCAGAACATCAAGGAGATTATCATGTCCAATGGAATCAGTCCAAAAATAGTTCCATTAGTAAACCTCACTGACGTGCATGCGTGAGATATGCATCAGTACAAAAACAGACAAGAGCAAGAGCGACATCACACTAATAATGCTCTACAAAGCTTCGGCGGACTATCTAATACCATGAAATCACAAGGAACGCTGATCTTCAAACAGGTTTTTTAAAAGGAAATCATGTGTACGGGGTGGAAAGAAATCATTTGTATATTCCAGATAATCAAACAGATTATCTGTACGGGTTGGCCTTGACAGTGGAAAGAAATCAGGATAGAAATCATTTGTATATTCCATCAGAAAATCAAACAGATTGCCTCTTGAAATACTCGTCTCTTGAAATGGTGGGCTGGGCTCCTGGCAAGGAATCAACTAAAGTTGACGGCAGTGCCGAGGAGACTTCATTTGGTGCGGGTGGATCTGCAGTAACAATTGAAAGATCCGAAACATTTTTTGCCTTCTTCGTAACTGATGTCTCTTTGCAGTTCCTTCTGTTGGGCTTGTCATTGTCATCCTGGCCTGTGAGCTTTTGGACTACCTGCTTGAAGTCTTTACTTTCAACTATAATAAACCTCTCGTCCTGGCAAAAGTGAATAATGGAAGGCTGTCGGTGAACACTCGTCACTCCAACAGCCTTTTCTTAATTTTCTGCAATCCTTGGTTGATCTTCAGCTTGTCTCCAGCCATAATTGTAGTTCCAATCCTTTCACTAAAAGGATGCTCTCACTTGATTTGTGCCCAGATATCTATCAGCCTACACATATATATATACACTCCAATTCATATAAAAATGTTCCTTGCTCTCCAATTCATATAAAAAGGTTTCTTGCTCTCACTTGATTTGTGCCCAGATATCTATCAGCCTACATATATATATATATACACTCCAATTCATATAAATAGGGTTTCTTGCTCTCCAATTCATATAAAAAGGTTTCTTGCTCTCCAATTCATATAAAAAGGTTTCTTGCTCTCCAATTCATATCAACAGCATCCAGATCAATGGGTACAGATTAATAGGTACTGAGAACAAATATTCTAATCTTTGACATTAACGGAATAGATGAGAAACCTTAAGTAATCCGTGATTACCAGAACAGAAAGTGAAACATCCTCGCATTTATAGTCTTCTTACGCTAATCCTACTCATTGTGAAATTTCCCTGAGGAATACATGATCAACAAGAGACAAGACAATATCTCTGGCCTGTCGAACTTGGCCAAGTTGAAAAATTGGAAAAATGTCATGTCAAACTTGTGACTTCCATTCTCATTATGGGGTGAAACTTTTATTCTTTTATCCACATTTTGAGTTGGCCGGGAACATTAATGTGATACTAAATACTACTTAAAAGGACTAACATTAATGTGATACTAAATACTACTTAAAAGGACTATGGCTCTGATCCTCCCCAGTTATTAAAAGAGATAAAGAGATAAATCAGATACGAGCAAGTTAAACGGACTATGGCTCTGATCCCTCCCCCATTATTAAAAGAGATAAAGAGATAAATCAGATACGAGCAAGTTCACTCCATGAGAGAGACATTAAGATATGATAGCAACACAAATAATATTGGGAAAATTACAGTGAAAAACATATACTGAGAACATATTTATTCCTCTGTGTTAGAGAGTTATTTTAATAGTCTATATTACATAAGGAAAATATTATGAGCAAAACTTAGATCTAGCTTAACTCTAGATTTACTAAAGATATGCAAAAAGAATTGATCATTCTTGGGGCTTAGTAGATTTCGAGTTAAGATGGATCTAAGCTGGTTTAATTCCAGCTAATTCCTCTCCTTAAATAGCATGTATTCCACGTGAATACCACGGGTCAATACCATGAGTTTTCATAAACCTGAAGATCGCAAACCAACAGTGACTTGACCAAATCATGTTCACCTCCACTTCCGATCAAAAATTAATAAAATAAAGAAAATATGATAACATTTTTATTTTAACAGAGTTAATTTTTAATTTATTTTATTTTGACCAAATTAATGTCTACGACATAACATTACAACATCTCTACCATAGTGCTTCCTACCCCCTTGAACTTCATTTGGGGGATTAACTTGGTCCATCTTTATTTATGTCCACATAAAAGCGTTAACGCCTAGGTAATACATAGGTAACTAATAACTATATCCCCTCTTTTCTAGGAGATTGATTTACTCTATCACCAAGTCAATTGTAAGTTAATCCTCCTAACAATTACCCCTTTGAAAACTAATAACTATATCCCCTCTTTTCTAGGAGATTGATTTATTCTATCACCAAGTCAATTGTAAGTTAATACTCCTAACAATTACCCCTTTGAACTTCATTAAGGGAGATTAACATGGTTCATCTTTGTTGAAGTTCACATAAATTTTTTACTTTAAAATAGAGTTATTTTTATTTTATTTTATTTTATTTTGACCGAGTTAATTGACATCTGTACCATAGTGGCTCTAGAAGTAATAACTAACTACCCGTTGAACTTCATTTGGGTGGATTAACTTGGTACATTTTGTTGAAGTCCACATAAAAACGTTAATTGGCTCTATCACCAAGTCAATTATATGCTAACACTCCTAACAATTACCCCTTAAACTTCACTAGGGGAGATTAACTTGGTCCATCTTTCTTGAAGTCCACATAAAATGATATAAACTCATATGTATTGTTAGTTTAATATTATGTTTTTCAATCCTTTGATTTTTGTAAAATCGATCAAATGCAAACATTTTAAGTTTATATTAAATTTTTAAGTATTAAGGGTATGAGAATGTATATTTCAATTATTATAAATATATTTTATAATAGTTATTTTTACCAAATCAATTTATAATATTTTATTTCTAATAAAAAATAAAATATAAATTTAATTTTACATTGAAAAATGGACCACTCAGACCTTCAGTATAGTTAGATTTTTCCCATAAAATTTCGAATTCATATGTTTTTTCACCAAAAAATGCATTAACAATAAAGAGTAAGCGTTATAAACAAAAAATAATAAATTATAAACAAAATATTACACTATTACTCATTCTAAATAATATATATGTCGAATTATATCATATTAAATTAAAAGCGAAACATTATTAAAATAATTAATTAATTTTTTATACATCATTTAAAATTTATATATCAATATCTTCGAGCTGGGGTGAAGAACGCGGAAAGTATGTCAGAGGACGGTGGGCAGGTGGTACAGTGCATGTCCTTTAGCGAGCCAAATCGAGTAAGTGGTATTGTCCACTCAGAGAAATCTAGGAGTCACTTGGTTATAGATTCTGCCTCTGCAACGTTTATTTAAGAAGGATTTTATTCATGTTTCTTGTAGGAGCAATCGCATTCGAGAAGACCTCGGGTGGTTGGAGAGTAGCTGCAAAATTTTCCCTGGATCTCTTAGCACATTTACTCTCTTCTCACAACCAGGGCTTCTTATCTATACTCGAGAAAATATGGGCAGTGCTTCAAAGCTCAGCTTGGTGAAAAATCAGAGTAAGAGTTTGATTCGGACTCTGCAGGAACTTTGATAACACAGAAATAAAAAACTATTGTTTAATTTGGGAAAAAGTCAGACAAGGGAAAAACTTGGTTGACATGCAAGCATTTGTGTTTCAGATTCACTGCTAGGATGTCAGATTCATGGTCATTGATTCTTGCTCACCAGCGTGTCAGTTCAGTTGGTTTTCTGTGGATCCGAGTTTTACTTGTGTGTCTGAGTCAAACTCGATGAGTTTTGTAACATTGCATATTGGTTTATAATACAACCAAGTGCCAACGGGTCATTGGTATACTAGTGAGGCAGACTGTGTGTTAACCTATCTACTAGTGTTACATTCTTGCTGTGGTTTGTTCCACCCATATGGCATGGGTTTCAAAATTATGAGGTTGGGTGCAAGACCGAGTGATTTTGTTGGAATAGCTATAACTTAGACTCGGTTAAAATGTGGTGGAGTTCATCTGCAAATGTTTTTTTTGAAGCACTTTGTTAAGTTATGTGTCAGTGA
>APFE030062608.1:5955-35201 GCA_000404065.3 Pinus taeda
TCTAACTCAACCTCATCTACAAATGTTGACCCAAAAGAAAACCTAAGTTTACATTGTCTAGTCACTTGTAGCTTTGCTTTATCACATACCCAACCCAATGGATATGGCTTCTTGTGAGGTGGGTTAGTAATCCCAACTTATTTACAATTGCTTCAGAAATCAAGTTTACTTGTGAGCCATTATCAAACAAAGTATCAATATTTTGATGCTTGGAAATAACTCTAATAGGAAAAAGCTCATGTCTTTTCCTCTCATTTTCTTCACTATCAATAGTTTGTGTAGAATGTAGATGCTTCAGAATTTTTACCTTTTATACCTGTGGTTGCGATTGTTGTTTCATCACTTGAGTTTGATCCCAAATCTTTTTGTATGGCAGCAACAGTCTTCTTCTTCTTGCCATCGAACTTCTTGGGTTTTAGCTCCGGATGTAAAGACCAACAATGTTCATCATCATGTCCATCCTTCTTGCAACGAGTGCATGAAGGTTTGGCCTTTTGTACAGTATTTGCATTCCTCTCTTTCCATTTCTGCTTCCTCTTTTCCTTGTTCTTGCTTGCAGTGGGTTTTGATGATCCCCCAATCTCTGGGTTCACATTCTTGCCTCTAACCTCTAGATGGCTAGCCTGAACAGATACCTCATCTATGCTAGTAGGGTTAAACATGAGAATGGTGTGCCTCAAATAACTATGTAGACCACCTATATACTTCAACAAAGTTTTAGGTGAGTCTAAAGAAATGCCTAGAGTCAAAGTTCTTTTCCTAAATTCTTCGGTGTAACTTTGTACACTTTTCCCTTTTAATTGGCGAAGAGTTTGCCAACTCATCATAGCTTGCTGCATATCAACTAGTGGATAGAATTGTTTTTTAATTGCAGAAACAAATTCACTCCAGAAAAAAAGAGTTTTACCGTGCTTCTTCAAGTTAGCTTATGTCCTGCCTTCCCACCATACCAAGGCAGTTCCTCCAAGGCGTAGGCTGGGCAGCTAAATTTTACTCCAATCTGAATCAATGCTTTGCACCCTGTAATACACATCAATCTGTCTAATCCAGTTATCTAGCTTCTCTGCATTTAGCTTTCCATCATATATTGGCAAATAAACTTTAACATCTAATTTAATCAAATATGTCTTCTTCTTTGTATTTTCAGGGCTATTAGGAAGTGTGGATAAAGGAGCCTCCTTTCCTTTCCCTTTGCCTTTAGAATGGCCATCTATAAGAGATTCTTCTGTTCCTTTTTCTTGTTTGGAAGTTGAAGAATCTTCACTTCGACCATTCTTAAATTCTCTATACATTTCTTCTACCATGGCTCTCATGGTCATGAAATTGTCCATGAACTGAGAGTCTGATTCCAAGGGAATTTCTTCTGTCATTTTCCTCTTAGGATAGACTCTACCAATTTCTAGGTTAGTTTCAACCAATTCTCCTTCTCCTAACTTAAGCTTTGGCCTAGTTATCATTCACAAATAGGCCAACACAAGCTTGTCTAACCTTAGCAACCTAAAGCTCTGATACCACTTGATCTGATAATGAGATCTAAGACAATAATAAGGTATTACAGACTTATGCGCGTGGATTAGTTTATGTCATTTTTATGCAATGGATCGATAAGATTGTGAAATGCACAGACAATGAAGCAGTAAACAAAACATAATAGACAACACATAACACAACAAATTTAATGAGGAGTTCACCCAATACTCCTGGGCTACATCTCCTGGTCTAGCCTTCAGTGGTGGCCTCTCTATTATGTCTTCATGCAGAGTTATTTTTACAACAGTGAGATCTATTTGAGCCTCACACACAATAGAAGACAATAACACAAGCTTACTTGAACCTCTCAAGTTCTCTATGAGTACATAGACTCCCTTAATGCTCTCTGTCTCTATGCTAACTCTGTCTTGGCATTTGCCTGCAGTACTGCCTCTCACTATTGCACTCTCTTTTTGTGGCTTTATAGCCAAAAATGCACTTCCTGTTCGTTTCATGTTCCTGTCTCTCGTTCTCCCCAACCTCTGTCCGCTTCAAATCCCTCTGCCAGCATAATGCAATCATTGCTTAACACATAGAGAGGAGGTGGCCACCCATTCTGTAGCGCCAGAGTGCCCGGACCTCTGAAACTCCTAAAATACCCGCGCTTTGTTAATACATAGAGAAAATGTATTTTCACAGAGAAATTCCGCCAAAACTCAATATATAAAACTTTAAAAGTCCTTAAATATGATTCATTCCTCTATCGGGTCTGCCCACAAGTCGATATCGCATATCGGAAGGGCCTGTCCTTTTGCACTTCGGAAATATATTATACATGTGAAAATGCATTAAAATGGCTTTCCTCCGGACTTGAAATTATATAGAATAGCCTTAAGGCACCCTTTCGGGTCTAGCTTATCGCATCGACGCTTTCCCCTTCGCATTTCGTTTAATAAACGAAACTGCGACAATACGTTAAAAAATGGTGTTTATCGGATCTCAAGATCCATACAATATGGCGTATAATATTATCAGGTCCGATCCATTAGATTGCATATATGCATATTAACCCCACTCCTTTCTATTTTCCAACTGTGATTTGGCGCTGCAACGTCAGCCGTCGATCTGCACACTTGATCGACGGTCCTCGTTGACCCCGCTAGTTGCTATCGCATCACCCATGAGATCTCCGCCGATCGTCGTCGCAACTCTTATGTGGGTTCTGCCCATAAGCATTGATAGCCATCGCCGATAACGATCCGTCGATCGGATCTGGACTGTTGATCGGCCAGATCCAACGTCTACTGTGTATTTCACTATTATGCCTCTGATAGCTCCATTTTCTCTATTTTCACAGGTTTTGGGCCTCCCGATAGTGTTTCCCTGCCATGCTAAGGGTGTTCCTCTTGCGATAGCTTTGATCTTTTTAAAAGATTTTGATCTTTGGCATGATTTTTAAAGAATTTATGAAGACTTAGAGAGCATTCTCGGATCCATTTGGATCAATTTGTTTGTGGGTTTGCTAGTCGAGAGATTGAATTTTCACACTGTCAAAAATAGGTTGAGTTTGTTATCTTAAGAAGGGACGAGTCAAATCAATGGGCCGAGTTTGCTAGATTTCAAAGGGTCAGGCTATGTTATCTTACACAAACCAAGTTGCCAACATTTAAAGGTTGATTTCCCATTATGAGTGCATACCTGTGTGCTAAAGATATCAGTCAAGATTAAAACAGGGTTTGTCTGGGAGGATGCATACGATTTCCACCATATTCCTTGTGGAACGTGAGCACAACTTGTAGAGGCGAGTTCTGCCATTAATTCCATAGATCATGGGTTTGTTCTGGGCATATTTTCTGATCCAACGCTGTTGTTTGGGGTTATCATTCATCACCAAAAGAGGATTGATATGCTGGGTATGCATTGCTGAAGTTCACTCCACGTTCCTAATTATTTCTGAGGATTGTAACTCATGTTGACAAGCGAAATGTATGAATGAATATTCTCAAATATGTGGTTGATATATATCGCCAAGTGGATTGATATTTTTGAAGCAAAAAACCCAAGTTCCTCTTATTTCTGTGCATTGTAAACTCTGATACTAAGTTAATAAATGGTTGAGTGTGTTTAACTCTTGTTACTGTGGTGAACTTGCATTTGTGAAGATTACTTTTCGAGTTTAATCTAAACATATATAGCTGGGATAGTATTTTCATTAGCATATCTTGATACTATGCTTATCTATTTTGAAAATAAATACAAAAATACACCGATAACTACTATTACACGAACTATTTGACAAAATGTCATAGAGACCAACCTAAGCAAAACTCAGAAATTTAATGGAATTTTGAGATATTCCAAAAGGAGTATCTTACACTAGTATCAAAGCATGGTCTTGGACAGTTATGTGGTTTAAAGGGTAGTATATATTAACATTTTGATGAATTAGGAAGACCACAAATACATCACTTACAAGAGAAGCTACCCAGTTAGAGCATGATTTTGGCCATGTGTAGGTCTAAATCAAGTTGATACCAAGAAGAAGATTCTAGGACTAGAGTCAAAGGGGAAATTTGAACGGTTTAATTTAAAAATGCCTTAGAATTAGTTGTTGCAAGAATAATTCGAGGAAGTCCTTAAAAATTTTGAGGAATATAATGGAAATTTCACAAAGATGATAGAGCAAATTGGAGCATGGGTGGCAAAGAAAAAGGGAAGTTGCAGATATGCACATGATGGAGGTAAAAGAGCACAATTGTTGAACAAAATCTCAATGTCAATGTTGTGAGTGTTGGAGAAACAATGATTAAACATGAGGACTATGCTCAAACCTCCTAGGACAACCCAGGAGAAGTCATACCCATTGAAGATGAAGTTAGCCGAAATTCACTCCTGCAAGTTTGTACAAGGGTTTGGGATGAAGGAGAATCAGATAATGATGCAGATTGCTTGTCATCATTTAATGAGATTGTTAAGGAAAATCATGAGGCTACAATAGTTTATGATAATCCCCAAGTAGTTAACGATGTGAATTCAGAATCGTCAGATGATTTATTTTATGGAGAAGATGTTGTTCATACGCTTACTTTTGCCCATAATTTGGAAAACCAATTAAAGGTAAGTGTTGACCAGATTATGGCATCCATTATGATGATACATAAGCATTGGTGGTAGATTATTGTTGGAGAAGAGAAGTGATACATGACACTTTGGGAAGAGAGCCTTCACTTGCATATTTTTCAGACTCTTAGAAAGGCATTGGTAGAAATGAAATATAGCTACCTACACCTCCTTTCAGATAGAGATTGCCTACTCATGCTTGTTGAGATATATCATGATGTACTACTAAGAAAAGAGGAGGAAGTTGACAAGATTACTCATGAGCTTGAGATTACCTAGGAGTCCTTGAAGAGCACTTAGATGCCCTTTAAAGAATCATAGTTGCAGGTTGAGCAACTTTGTATGGGGTTGAGTTGTGGACACTCTTCATCCTATATGGAAGACATTCAGTTAACTATGGTAACCATCACACTAGAGGATGTTGGGGGCACTCATGATTTCATAGAGGAACCTCCTATGATATTTAAGCATGTGGAGCACCCATATGAGTAGGCACTTGTAGAGAGGTATGTCCCAGAGGATTCTAATTATGCATCCATGGGACGGGGAGACATGTATATTTCAAATGAGGATACATCCATCTGGGATTCAAGTTTAGTTGACACAAGTGGAGTGGATACTAGAAGCCTAGGTTAACATTGGGATCTAGGTGGGGGTTTCCATCACATGCCGAAGGTGTATGATGACAATGGAATTGACAGGGTTCTTAACCTAATAACCAAGTGCACACATTCCCTCACACTTCCATCATAGTTCTAGTCAATTCTAGTGGCGATTTGGTTTGACTGGTGAGTGTGCAGGCTCTAGGAAATGTCCTGGCACATCATCAGTTTGGGATTGATGGGATTGCTAGGTGGTCAAAATTCCCTAACAAAAGTTATTCAGAAGGGATGACATTAGTATGCCATCAAGCAGGGCAGTGTATGGAGACTATGTTCTCCCTTTGATGTACTAAGCATAAGGGCCCCCGAGGATTAGTGCAAAAGTGACACCCCCATTGGCAAGTGAGGAGCTATGCCACTTAGATTTACAAGGGAAACTTAGGAGGGTTGATCACATCATAGTGGATTCACTAGTGGGGTGATAGATACATTAGTATATATGGGAAACTAGACGATACAAGGTGGTATATCAGCAGGCAATGGTATCCATGTGCATTGGTATGTAGAGAAGCACAGGGATGCATGGCTGTATGCAATGGTGTATGGTGTTGCACAACGGGAACTTGGAGCATTTCTTTGAAGGAGACCGAATGATTGGGACGTTGGGCATATCATTGGGTTTGACTTACCCAGGAACGATGAGTGGATGGATGAGCATAAGGGAGCATTGCACTCCTTGAAGATTGGTCTTCTATTGGAACAACACCTAACTAGAGTCAAAGAGCAAGAGACTTGCAGGACTACCCTTGTGTATCCATATGGGTTCTTGGTCATGCCCTTGGGATTGATCCACACATCTATCACTTTGAGGTCCTACCTACTATTATAGAGGCTTGTGTTGATGTTCTTTGATGCTATCATCACATATAGCAGGACACAAAGGACTCACCTAAGATAGTTGGATGAGGCACAAAGCATCATGGATAGGAGCGAGGCTTTCCAGTTGAGGCATATGGTCAATGCGTGAGTTGGCGTGTGCAAGCTTAGGATGGCATGGTCTACTGTATAGGTAGCATATGTTTCATGAATGAGTACACACCTGGGGAGATGATCATGAGGGGGATACATGGCATACCTTCAGTGGGACATTCTAAGGAATTTCATAAGCTTGAGGCACAGTGGATGGTAGGCTCCAAGTAGTATTTGGGCACATCATCAGGAGACAAGATAGTAGAGTTTGTTGTGTGATATGGCAAGAGCAGAGCAGTTTAGCATGCACTAGGCTAATTATTGATACATGGTTTCCATTTGTTGGTTGCTTATAGGGATCAGAGGAGAGACATGGATGGGTTCCAACAACTATCAGTATTAGGAAACAATAAGTAAATATTGGGGGTTGTGAACTTTCAATATGATTATGGGATCTAGGGATCCAGTTGGTTGCTAGATAACTCTACTTCTCAATGAGCATGGATATGATAGTGAGTGATCTAACTGATTTTGGGGTTGACACATGGAGGATTGCGGAGCCCTTCACCATGTGGTGATACAAATTTTCCCTGTTGTTGCTTCGAATCAGGTCTAGTTGTACACTAGTAAACTTGAACCTCGTTGAGATGCATTGGCAGGATATGCTTCATGGTTATGGGTTCATACCTTAAAAATATTTCGGCACATGGTCCCAGGTGAGGAGGATTCAGTATGAGCATAGTGGGTAGTTATTAATGACCAGAGTGGCACAAGGACAACATGGAAGTATCTTTTCAAGATTAGCATGGGACCTTAACATTACAGGGCTTGGAAGTTCAGCTACCATTATGCATGAGCTAGTTTTTATAGGGGGGATCACTCAAATCCTCCATTGGACCTCAGTTTCACGAAGAGTGTTTCATTCCTTAGTGATTCTTTGATATTTTGGAGCACCTCACTAGTATGGCAGAGTGATCAACAAGAGGAGGCCATGGTTAGTTCATGTGGAGGAGGATCCTTCTTAGTAGTTGGATTGTAACTTTAAGATTTCATTTTTGAGGTATATGAGATTGGTTTTCCGATAGTGCAACTTCTTGAGGGGATGGTTGGGATTTTTCATTTTTTATATGCTCTACTTATTGGCAGTATGTAGAGGGCCTTTGGTGTCTATGCCTTCTTGGGGGGTGAGTGGAGCGAGAAATGCTTTATAATGATCAGGATGGTGTGGGACCTTCGTATTAGTTTGGATCAACGTATGGAGTGACAACATGCGATGACATTGCTTGAGGACAAGCAATTTTGGGGAGTGGAGACTGTAATGTCCCCAATATTTGGGTTGCCTTGTAGTGAGATTGGGAGGGATTTCTAGAGTTTACATCAGCTTGGTCACGGGAGCAAGATTATATTATTGGTGGGATTGGAGGGTTTTGAGGAGTTTTATGGGGGTTGACTGGGATTGATTTCCATTTTTCATCATCAAGATCAGTTTCACATAGTTCGATCTTGGTTCTGTTGCATTCCGATGATTTTCGTAAAACAAAGTTATTATTGGGCATATTTTAATTAATTATGCTTAAGGTGTTGTTTCAGGCATATTACTTAGAGAAACACCTTAGCGTAGTAGCTTGTTGGAATCAAGGTGAAAATATCTATAGGGAAGGATGACGGTAAGGGGCTTTGGGTGGCCAGTATGACCATGGAGGATAATTAAGAATTTTTTGGGCTTAAACATGGCTTTAATTAGTTAATAAAAATCACTTTATTAAATAAGAAAGGAAAAGTGCTTTTATATTTAATTCGAGGGAAAATGTAAAAATGGTGGCAAAAGAGTCAAATGAGTTATAAAAAAGGGAAATGAGGGGGACTCTCCTCATTCTTCAATTTTCTCATTTGATAAAATAAATTTGGAGAGCTCTTGGAGAAGAGTCTAGGGTTTTTGGAAAACCTTATTCTGGTTTGTGAGTTTCGGTTTTGAAACTATACACCCAAGCTAGTTTGGGAAAGGGATCACTCATATTTCACCATTGTGCTTCAAAAAAGAAAAAAGTGGTAGAGCTGAAGTAAGTGTGCTATCAGTTGATTTTAAGCTCTAATTTTTTGTGTATTCTTTAAATGTTCATTCAGGTTGAGAACAGGGGAACGAGTACCAACCATTTCCAAAGAGATGAGAATTTTTCATTAGGCTCTAATTTTGTGTATTCTTTAAATCTTCATTCAGGTTGAGAACAAGGGAACGAGTACCAACCATTTCCAAAGAGATGAGAATTTTTCATTAGGTCGAGTTTCTAAGAGGAGGGTTGAGTTCTACATTTTGCTGGCCAAGTGCCATTGCCAAGGGAACTAAGTTGTTTGTGGGTTTGCTGGTAGAGGGAATGAGTTTTCCACTATCAAAAGAGGTCGAATGTGTTGTTTTAAGAAGGGACGAGTCACATCAATCTTCATGGTCGAGTTTGTCTACTTTCAATGGACTGAGTTCTGTTCTCTTACACAAACCGAGTTACCATCATTCAAACGTCGAGTTCCCATTGTAAGTTCATACCTATGTGCTCAAGATATCAATCACGATTAGAAGACAATTTGTCGAGCAGGATGCATATGATTTCCACCATATTCCCTATGGTACGTGAGCACAACTTGTAGAGGTGATTTCTGCC
Source organism: Pinus taeda (assembly GCA_000404065.3). Taxonomy (NCBI): domain Eukaryota; kingdom Viridiplantae; phylum Streptophyta; class Pinopsida; order Pinales; family Pinaceae; genus Pinus; species Pinus taeda. Next base: position 14,771 of record APFE030062608.1, read on the forward strand.
ATTAATTCCATAGTTCTTGGGTCTATTATGGGCATATTTGCTAAGCCAACACTCTTGTGTGGGGCTATCATTCATCACCAAAAGAGAATTGATATACTAGGTCTGCATTGTTGAAGTTCACTCCAGGTTCCTAATTATTTATGAGCATTGTAACTCATATTGACAAGCTAAATTTATGATTGAATATTCTCAAATTTGTGCTAATATATATTGCCAAGGGGACTGATATTTTGAAGAATACACCGCTGAAGTGAAAAACCCAGGTTCCTCTTATTTTTGTGCATTGTAAAATTTGACACTAAGTTAATAAATGGCTGAGTGTATTTAACCCTCGTTATTGTGGTGAACTTGCATTTGTGAAGATTGCATTTTTTTAGTTTAATCTAAATATATATAGTTGGGTTGAGTTTTTCATTAGCATATCTTGTTATTATGCATATCTATTTCGAAAATAAATACAAAAGTGCACCTACAACTACTAGTACACAAATTGTTTGAAAAAATGTCACGATACCAATCTAAGAAAAACTCAGAAATCTAATGGCATTTTGAGATATTCCAAAACGGTATCTTACAAAATAAGGTTAATGTTTTTTAGTAGGGTCTTTTCCTAGCAATGGAAATAAGAGTAAAGTCCTTGATTGGTATAGGAGGCTTAAACATAATTATCAAATGTTGAAATTAATGGAGAATTTGTATTATTGGAGAGAGTATGTTCATTAGTTGTGTGTATTAGTTTAGGAATTAGTTCCTACTTTCTAGGTGTTAGTTCTAACTCACCTATTGTAAATTTATATATTCTTGATGAATAATGATCAATGCAGAGAGTTCTCCATGAGGTAGTCTCTAGGAGTAGCTTGCTCTGGAGAACTGCTAAGTTTTAGAATATATTTATTTCTTCAATTTTTAACATGGTATCAGAGCATGGGATCAGAGGGAGGCTTGTGTGTTGTTTATTAAGTGAGGTCGATTCCTTGAAGGTGGACTGGGTGATCTATGGTGTCGAGAGTGAAAGCCTCTGCTTGGTGCATGGCGTGTGAAAGCCATAACCTCTGCAGGTGGAGCCCATGTCTTATTCTGATTCTGATTAGGGTTGTGCTTGTGGAATCGCCCCCACCGCTTGGTGTATCTACTGTGGTGGATCAACGTTTCATTTTGCGGGATCACTGTGTGGATTGATAGCGTTGCAATGGCAGCGTGGATCGTTGATGAAAGTGGTGTTGTGGCATCAGAGTGGCGCAACATAGGAGGTGCGGAGAGTGAAAGACGAGCTACTGTATCCACTCGTGGAGCTGTGTGTGGCAGCTGAGACTATATCGGCTCGTGGAGCAGCGTGGAGCGTTGATTTGAGGAGGCATGACGTTGATCGGAGGAGGCACGGTGTGGCTGCAGTGGCAACGTTCGATCTGTTAGTGGATCGTTGTGTGTGAGCATCGCCGGTATGTGGATCAGTCGCTGCGTGGATCGCCTTTGTGGATTCACTTCAATTCCTCTGCTTTTTAATAGTGCATCGATCGATTGAGAATACAAGTTGGAGTCGTATTACAACTCAGTATTGTAGCTCGATTGTGATCAGCTGTGGATGCATGCCATTGTGGAGATCAGGGTATCGTGATCTGAGGTGCAGGAGTTGCTCCGTGTCATCATTGGAGTTTGTCTTCATTAATTTTTTGCTTGCAGACCTGTGTTTGGAGGAAAGTTCGCTGTGATTTTTGCTGCTGGTGCAACTTTGATAGCATGGAGGTGTAGTCGTTGCACAATTGTCGTAATATTCTGCATCATTAGATTACATCGAGCTACTTGGAGCAGTGTGGAACTGTGTGTGTTGGACTATATGTGGTCTGAGCATGCGATTGTTGAGCCAGAAGCCGAGCTAAGGTGAACCAGATTTTTGGAGAAGATCCGACTCGTAGAAGAGTAGGTGCTGTGAGCATGCAGAGGATTTGTGGAAGAGAGCAACGAAGAGGCTGCGTAGTGTTTTCTGAAAGAGCAGTGAGAAAATTGCCATCCCCCCTCGAGCGTGCGCATTGAAACTGAAGCACCTGTGTGGAGCTGCCTGTGGAGTGTGTTAGTGTCAGTCTTGTTAGCATGTCACCTGGATCAAATGTGCTTTTACTATGTTTGTCGAGACTATCAAAATCAAATTTTTTATGTCACTAGGTTTACACAGCAAAATATGGTCACTGTTTGGTCATTCCAGAGATGAGGTCAATCTTTTGGAAATTCACTCATGTTGGTCATCTATCACACTTTTATGGATGTGTCATAATAAAAACATGTCAGTCATCATCATCATTCATCTAGTCTCAAGTCATTCATTAGGTCGCTAGGGTTTCCAAGGTCCATCATTTTCATGAATAAATCCAGCAGTGAATAGAGCATGACAAGCAGCTCTTGGGTATTGATTTGTGAATTTTCACACATCCATGTTCTCATGTTCAAAAAGTTCCGAGAGAAGGGGTTCCAACACTCAAGAAAGTAAAAGGCAACTTAGGTTTTCAGTGGTAAAGGTAACTCTGTTTTCATAAGTGAAAAATCAATTTTTAAAGGATGGTGGGTCCCATTTCTTTTTTAAAAAAGATATAATTTTCCCTATATAGACTCAAAAGCCCCCAAACTTGGTTCATTTACCTCCTATTCACTCTTGAGTATCGAGCTATCCCATCCAAGAGAGTAAAAAAGTCGGTTTCCTAGGCAAATTTGGCAAAAATCTTGAGGTGTTGTGCTCAGGAACAAAGCACTGTGCTCAGAAGAACTGTGTTTCATTTAGGAACAAAGCGCTGTGCTTAGGACAGAGTGCCCAGAATTCACCCAAAACTCTCCCAAATTTCATTTTTTGGCTTGCAAGCTTAATTTCATTGACTTCTAAGCCAAGAGACAAGTACACCATCATTATCCCTCATTTGCTTTTCAAAATCATCTCATGTCAATGATTCTTCAAATTAGGGGTTGTAGTGAAATTTTGCATGGGAAACGATAAGGTGATAATGGCCATTTCTATTTTTTGGTTTATAAACATGTAAAATCTTGCCCTAAACCTATATATATGTTTAATAAACCATTTTAATCACTTAATCAACCTCAGAGCATAATTTTACCTCTCCAAAAGAAAAACGCTAGTTCATTCCTAGAGGTTTTTTTGGGCATTTTCATTAATAAACTTTGTTTTTCCTCCTTGCAAGCAGATCAATCTTCCACTGTTTCTTCACTCATTTTCATTAGCTTCCAAAGTTCATATCTACCTTTTTCAAACTTCCTCTATCATTTTGTCAAAATCCACCTTTAGATCACTTCATTTCCATTCATACCTCACACTTTATTCTTCATTTCCTGCTGCTAGGGTTTTTTGCCATCACGGAGGTAGAATCTTCACCACAGAGGAAAAGACATCATAAGGGAGGGAAGATCCTCAGATATGAGCCATCAAATTGTAATGAAATCAACTCCTATCCTTTCATCAAACAGTGCTTCAAGGATGTACATTGCTTGGAGTTTTTCAAAAGAGTGAGTGAGGTGGGGTTTCATGAACAATTAACAGATTGGGTGGCAACTCAGTTGAAGGGTGAAAGTGCTGTCATCGTTGGTGTTGAGTTCATTTTTTCAGTAGCCTCCATCTCACTTGCAATAGGGATACCGGACAATGGTGAATATTGGTTCAAGGGAATGAACCTAGACCTTGAGTATTATAAGCCTTTCGTAAAAACACCATACAGGGAAAAAGATGCTCACATTATGCCTTTCAGATACTTATTGGAGAAATATGCCCCTTTGATGAAGATTGTCATAAAGTTCTTTACATGTGAAGGAATATTCTCCAAGTTGTATGCTTATCATATTCACCTCCTGATGCATTTCACCTCTCAAAAGTCACTCAACATGTGTAACTACCTATCCAGGAGCATTTCCAAAATGTCAGAAAAGATACAAGTGAAGAACAAAGAGCACTCCCCAAGCTTGTTTCATCACAATCTGATCAAAACTATTGTCCTTCACCAACTTGCAGAGAAAGGTATGGCTTGGGAAACCTTTTTGGAAACCGCCTTGAAATGGCATGAGGCTAATGTAGCAGCTCAAACCTCTAGCTCACCAAAACAACAAATGGAGGTGGGTTCCTCTAGCAAATCAGTGGAGAAAACTAAGTACCTAACCCTGAGGTGACTAAAGTGTAGAAGAGAGGACAAAGGCTTGTGTTTTTTTCTCATGGAGAGAAAGGGGCCAAGCCTTCTTCATCGACAAAGCAGGGATCGACAACGAAAGATAAAGACACAGTTGAGCATGAGTTTGAGCTAGTTGATTAAGAGGCCTGTGTCACGCCCCTAGGCCTACGGTAGTCTTCCAACCATGCTAGGTGAGGTGCGGCACCACCAAACACTTTCTTTTCACCAATAATTATGTTCGCGGACTACACCTAACCACTTATCCTACTTAGTTTGTGTTTCTCAACCAAGTAATTATTAATGTTCCTTTATACCAATGAACACCCATACACATTCATTAACATCAGCAATTATACATGAAGAACACAATTGCACAGTATAAAGGGAGGGGAAACTCCCCGAACAATGAGTCTGCCCGAATAATATATTATCTAGTCTTCCAATATTACAAAGCTTTAAAAGTATACTTGGAAACCCCAAGTTTCATTCTTAGCCAAATTTATAATCTTATCACACCTCTGTGCGACAACCAAGATTTCCTTGCCCAAGGTAGGCGGGCGCACCCTCACACGAGCTGCCTTCCGCACTTCACAACCGAACCTTATGTCTTCGTGCACGACGGACGGGTGACTCCACCAAGTCACCAAGACACCCTCTTCGCACAAACGACTTCACCAACGTTTCACCGTGCACCCTTGCATGATGGGCCGGCACTCACTCGAGTCACCCAAGAACCCGTGCCAAGTCATCGCACAAACCGGGCGCCCATGCCTTTGTTCACCCGTCAGGCGCTCCTTCGCACAACCAGGCGCCACACCCGTGCATGCCCTTCTCCAACTGGCGGGGGACCTCTACCCGTGCCCTCACCCAACACCAAAATACATGCTACCTCCGTGTGGCTTTGCCCAAGAGCGGGCACATCACCCAAGTTCTGTGCCTTCCTTCTTGATGCGTCCACGCACTAGATCTGCACCTTCTTCATGAGTGAGTTCAATGCTTGAGCGATGGTGGAAATGACATCCAACACATCACCAATATATACCAGTGGCAAGGCAAGGTTTTAGCTGCCCAACCGACCTGCCCACGCCCTCAACTCCATCGTAAACACTTCTAAACTTCATGTCGACCTTCATCCAAACGCGTACAAGTCAAGTTGCCCTTGCTTCGCTTGTTGGTCGGCCCGTGGGTGCTCCTCCACGCTCCCACGCATATATAAACTCCTCGCTCTCCTCCTACGCACTTGTATTATGACATAACACCTTCGCACGCTAAGTCAAGCTTTCACTTTCTTCGTTTGTCATCACATTTCAATCTGGGAGCGCGCTCAAGGATTGTAGGTCCTTACATCCTCCTCCAACTAAAGTTGTTGTCGTCCTCGACAACATCCCATCCTGGTAGTCATCCACCAAGATCATCAATATTTGCCTCATTCTTGGTCCATGATGTCAACTCCTCCACATACTGCAAACATCCCTGCAACATATGTAGAACTCCCATCTCCATCATGTTTCGTCCCATACTGTGAACTATCATCCTTCCTACCTTCCTGATTCCAACATCTCTCTGGTACACTGCTAGCACTCATGACTTGAACTAGTCGAGTGATCAGTCCAAATATCACGCTCAAATGATAAGAATGTCCATCCTTATGCCTTCACCAGTCTATCTCGGATTATGCCACATCCTGGACTCTCCAAGAATCTCACCCATGCTCAGGTCCATGGAAACTCCATCCCATCTGCAACATGTCATGATGCTTGATGCCAAGCCATCCCTGCATCATCTACCATACTTGCTCAACCTGTTTTAAGGACTCACTGCCATGAGTAGCTAACAATGAGCCCCATCTTCTTTCCCATCTAAGAATATGTGGAGGGAGTAGAGCCTGAAGGCTCACCCTCCCTAATCAACTCAATCCATCTGTCGGGATTTTCTATCTCCATCCTCTGTAGATAAGTGACCCGATCCTCCTCCTGGACATTCGGCCTCACATATGCCTCATCATCATCATCATCATCCTCAACCACTTCTAGCCTTCTTGACACATCCGAGATACTATCTGAAAGAGTCCTGATGACTAATGACTGCCCGGTAAGCTTTGTCTCAACCATGGACAACCGCTTACTCATATCTTCCATCTGCTTCTCATCCTCCATTTGCATAACTGCCAACTTACAATGAGGCTTTGTTACTCCAATGGTTGGTACACCAATGGGTACATCCTCCCTTCCATCATAAATGTACAACCTCTTCAAATGTGGAACAATCATAGCATCAAATTGTTTCAAGAATTCCATTTCTAGCACAACTTCATAGTCATCTATCTGCACTATAGTGAATTCAACCTTCCCTGTCCACTCACCAAGTGTCGTGTCCACCTTTTCAGCCACACCAAGAACACTCTCAGGAGGAGAATTGACTGTCTTCATCTGCGCCTTCACCGATACAAATTTCAGCCCAATCCTTCTCGCAGTATCTTCTCCCATGAAGTTGTGAGAGGTCCCACTATCCACCATAGTGAATATATTAGCATCTCCAACCTTCATCCGAACATACTCCAACTTGTTCCTCTTAGGATCCCTCCGAGAGATCACCTCTGTAGCAGCAACAACACCAAGTATCTGCATCATCCCCACAGAAGCTTCTTCATTCTTCACATTAGATTGTGCAATCGCAGCCACTTTCGGTCTAGAAGGGAAATTCTTCACCGTATGTGGTTCAGCACATATCCAACACTTCAAGGCTTTCTTCGTCTTCGACTTATCATCCAATTTCGAAGCATCATCCTTCTTCTTCTCTTTCAGCTTTTCAGACTTCTTCTTCCTATCATCAGAAGTCTCATCTTAATGTTCCACCAACCTGTCCACAACAGCAAAAGCTTCCTCAAGCGTTCTAATCCTCTTCCTCTTCACTTCATTGCGTGCCCAAGGCTTCAACCCAATAATGAAGTTGAACACCTTGTCCCTCTCCACCATGTCAGGAAGTTCCAGAACCGTAGTTGCAAACTCCCGCTGATATGTCTGAAGGTTCCTTGTCTGCTTTATGAACTTTATCTTCATCCTTGCTTCCGACGTTTCATCTTGAGGACTGAAATGGGTCTGCAAAGCTTTCTTCATCTCATCCCACGAAGTAATGTCACCAGCACTGCCATTGGCAATCTGATCCATCCGTCTTCGCCACCACATATTAGCATCCTTTGTCAAGAATTGAGCAGCTACCTTAACTTTGATCTCATCATTAGATAGACCCAATCGTTCCAAGTATTGCTCCATGTCCCATAGAAAGTTTCCAAGATTCTTTTCACTCCTTGTACCATCGTAAGATTCTGGCTCCTTGAGTTTCATATGAGGCACTCCTCCACTTGAGTTATGCCTCACGGCCTTCTTCAACACCGCGATCTCATCTCTGGCTTCGTCAAGAGATTTCTGGAAGCCCAGGATCTCTGCAAGACCTCGGTCTCTTGCCTCTTCAACCTCCTTGACCCTTACTTCAAGTTGTGTACACATAAGATCAATGTACTCGTGTTGAGTCCAGAGTTCATCGAGCTCTTCCTTCATCTTCAAATTGGCCTCTTGATCTTTCTCAATCAAGTCCATCTTCTTAGTCCATAAAGCTTCTAAATCCTCCATCTTCTCCAACACTTTTTCAATGAATGCCATAGTAGCATCCTTCGCACTATGACTAGACCCAGCTTGAGATTCAGCTGCCATTGCTAACAGCTTCCTTCTTCTTTGCAATCTAGTTTTGACCATCCAACAACTTCACCAAGATGCCTGCAACCTGAACCAACCCTTGTTCCACTTGTGTGAAACAGCTTCCTTCACCTACAAGTACCTGCTTCACTGCCACCAATTTCCAAGCTTCCAAGTGTATCCACACTTGCACTTCGTTATGAGCAACCCTGCTCTACACCAGCTCCAACCGAGCTCTGATACCACCTGTCACGATATAACGAAATCATAGAATCAAGTGAGCCTGAAGGATCAAAAGGGAAAGGAAAGAGGAAAAGGCCAAGAACAAAGGGCTTGAAGAAAGCTTTTCAAGAAGAGGAAAAACACATCCTATTGAATGAAGACATGGCCCTAGAAGATAGAATTGCTCTTGAGGTCATTGAAGACAAGGAGTATTGGCTCAATAGGGTGAATAAACACTTGGAGAAGATCCTTGAGAAGGCAAACAGAGATAATCAGTTGCACAGACATATGGCGCACCACTACCAAGCTCAAAACATGATCGCCAATGTCAAGGTAAAGCAACTTGAAAACAAGCTCAAGGAAGACATAAAAGAACAAAAGGATGAGGGAAACTTGGAGATGCTTACGGAATCATCTATGAAGGCTTAAGAAAAATATTTTTATAGCTTCCAGCCAAATTTGAGCAAATTTTGAGCACTTTTTGTTTTTTGAGAATTTTTGGGCTAAATTCAGAAAATCAATTGCTCTAGAAGCGCAACGCCTTGGCGCTGCAATTTTTCCTCAGGCCTCCATTTGAGGAAAATTTTATATTTTTGAAAATCTATTTCCATCCTCTAAAAAAACCATTTTCTCAGATTTCACAGAGGTGGCTCAGTTTTGGAGAAAAGTGAAAAAAAGTGGCAAAAAACCAGCATTCTAGACCCTTTTTTGACAGGCGTTGCGCACAGGGAGCGGCCTTGGGAGAATGGATATTTGAAGGCCTTCCCATGGTCCAAATTCGAAAATTTAAAATTTTCTAGAAACTACACTTGAAGGAATAGCTGACCATTCTCTTAGGTTTGCAATTTGACCCTTGGAAGGCACCTAAAAATCATCTCAAAGTCGGCGCTAGGCTTTTGCACTTTTCTATGTTTTAATTTGTAAATTTCATTGTATAAAATTTCTAATTTCCAGTTTGACTTGGTCAAAGTCAAACCTATTTATGTAATGGAACTAGTTTTGAGGATAGGTGATGTAGGCATGAATAAATGTACATCATAGGTAGTTTTTGATGTTTATTAGGCCTCATAACGGAAGCAAACTCCTAAACAAACTCTTTAAGAAGTGTTTGTGTTTCACCTTCTCACTCTCACCTATTGGTTGAGAGAATCTTGGAGTCAGTTCCTCCACCAAGGAATTCAACTCCTGAAGGTGGGAAAGTGGTCTAAGAGAGTCTATATGTATGATTTCTCTTGAGGAGAAGATGGTTGAACTTTTTGTGAAGGAGGCTTGCATGTAATCATCTTTTTAGCTAATACGGATATAAGTTGCAACTATTTTCAAGGAACTCTAGCCCAGTGAGTTCATGGTGCTTGTTCTTCATTCTATTTGTTTTCTAATGGTTTAAACATATTTATCTACATGATATCTCTTCTTTCTATGGATGCCTTATAGTGAAATATACAAAATTCTTGTTTTTCAAGCTTTGTTTTCTGGTTTTCATAGTTATGTTTATGTCTTCCTAAGATAATGAAATCATGTTTACTTATGCTCATTAGTTTCTTCTATACTTTCTCCTCTATATTACATTGAAAATATTCTAAATGCACCATGGATTTGGATATCTAGCTCCTTCTCATATTTGCTCCTGCACTCCTACAACCTAGACCTATTTGTGGCTCCAAACCCTAAGTTCAGCAAACCCTAAAACTCAAATTTTCACAAACAAACAAACAAATACACATATCTATCCTAAAATTCATTTGATTTAAAGTCATATCACTGATAAGAGACTTAGAGAGATCCCTCTCATGCTTAGTAGGGTTAGCTACTGAGCTGAAGTGGTTTGAGGTTACCCTAATCGATTTCCTTTTCAGCCTAGGAGATTGTAAGGACTAATAGAGTGTAGAGTGCGACTGAGAGAGCCTATTTTGCGTTGTAACAATTTTTGTGGTGCGATCCAACCGTGGGTAGTACAAAGATATGAGTGCGAACACCGTGCTTTATATGGGTGAACTAGGTCAACTATTTTGTTGTGAAAGAGGTGAGGAGTTGTACTATAGAAAGTTAGTCATTGGAGCTGTGAGAGTCAATACTTAAAAACAAAACTTGGGATTTAGTTGAATTTCTGGAAGGGAAAGAACCTATAGGTTGCAAGTGGTTATATAAACCTAAATTTAAATCTAATGTTAGTGTATACAAACACAAAGCTAGGCTAGTAGCTAAAGGTTACTCACAAAGAGAAGGAATTGACTATGAGGAAACCTTTGCTCCGGTAGCTAAGCTAAACACTATTAGAATGATGATAGCTTTAGCTACAAAACATCATTGGAGTCTACACCAACTAGATGTGAAGCCTACATTTTTAAATGGAGAATTAAAAGAAGAGGTTTATTTAAAACAACTTGAAGGGTTTATCAAACAAGGGCAGGAGAATTTAGTTGCAAATTAAACAAGGCACTGTATGGTTTAAAACAGGCACCTAGGTCGTGGTATGAACAAATTGATTCATTTTTTCGGAAGCATAGTTATAAGAGGAGTAAAAATGACCCAAATCTGTATATTGTGTTTGATGAAAAGGGGCAAATTGTTTTGATTTCTTTATATGTAGATGATCTTATTATTACAGGAAATGTTGATGAGCTCATTAAAGAAATCAAAGTGCAGATGTCATAGGTTTTTGAAATAAAAGACCTTGGAGAGTTACACTATTGTTTGGGTCTGGAAGTCTAGAGGGATTATGGCCAGACCTTTCTGTCTCAAGGAAAGTATGTTAGGAGCTTATTGAAAAAGTTTAGAATGGATCAATGCAAAGTTGCCTCAATGCCTTTACAACATAATATCAAACTTCAGAATGATGATGGTTTTAAGGAGGTGGATGCAACACTATACAAATAGCTAGTTGGGAGTTTGATTTATCTAACTACAACTAGACTTGATTTAGCTTTTGCAGTTAGTGCTTTGAGCCAGTTTATGCCAAAGCCTCTTGTGAGTCAATTGGTGGTAGCGAAAGGTGTCTTGAGGTATCTTCAAGGAACCTTGGACTTTAGTATTAAATATACTGATTCGTTTGATGTTAGATTGATAGGTTTTTGAATTTTCAGATTGGGCCATAAATCTGGATGGCAGACGATCCATAACAGGTTATGCATTCAACATTGGGTCCGGGGTCATTGCATGGAGCAACAAGAAACATAATATTGTATCCTTATCTTCAGCTAAAGCAAAATATCAAGCAATGTGTGTGGCTATGTGTTAAGAAATTTGGTTGAGGAGACTTCTCCATGATGCTGGAGAAGAACAAAAAAATGTTACAATTATTAGACATGAGCTCAATCAAACTGGAAAACAATCTTGAGTTTCACAAAAACACAAAGCATATTGATATGCAGTTTCACTTTGTTAGAGAGAAGGTTCAGTCAAAATAAATTTATATTGAATGCTATAATACTTGTGATAATGCAGCAGACATTTTTACCAAGCCCCTTAGAAGAATTAAATTTGAGTTATTTAGGGAGATGTTAGGAGTACTAGTGAACCCTTTCTCCATTAAGGGGGAGTGTTGAAATTAATGGAGAATTTGTATTATTGGAGAGAGTTTGTTCATTAGTTGTGCGTGTGTCCCAGTTTAGGAATTAGCTCCTACATTCTAGGTGTTTGTTCTAACTCTCCTATTGTCATGTAAACTTATATATTCTTGATGAATAATGATCAACGCAGAGTTTTCTCCGTGAGGCAGTCTCCACGTGCAACTTACTCCTGAGAGCTGCTAAGTTTCAAAATCTATTTGTTCCTTCCATTTTTAACATCAAATTGACGGTCTTGAAATTAACCCCCTCTTATAGTGAACTTGTTTCATTATAACTAGAATCTAGAAAGAAAGAAAAAAGTTCTAACTTGCATAAGTTCACATTTTACCAAGTTTTAGGGTAAACCAACTATCAAGATAATTCCCTAGCCAATGATGTAGTCACTCCTAAAATAGGTGCACTTTGGAAAAGTGGGGGATTGAACTTTCATGCAATGCCTTAACCCCCTTAGATTATGGACATGAAGACTTATAACATCACAAATAATCACCATTTGTCACATAGTCACTATCAACAAATATCAAGCAAGAAACTTAGGTTTGAAAGGTCTAATCCACCCCCCTTAACATGCTTAAAATCAACTTCTTGAATTCCATAGCAAGAATTTTCATTGACAAGGTGGGATAATGAATCACTATGTGGGAGTTAGAAATGTCACATGGAGAAAGGCTATTGAGCTATAAATTAATTTGGTCAGAGCCTCTCACGATCTTTGAATGATATTCTAATTTTTTTGTTTGTTGGACATAGTATTAGGGCATATTCAGTGTGCAATTATTCATTTGTTTTGGCTCCTGGAATATGGGTGTGTTTTGTTTGGTTTCCTTTTTCTAGTTATTCATCTATTTTTTTGACACCTTTGCATTCTTGGATCATATATGGCACATACTATCCTAGTTATTTTTCTTTACTTCTAGTTAGATGTTATCTCATAGCATCTTGGACCCTCCACACACGTTTATTTTGAATAATTAAGTGAAATTATTGTTTTTTATTTTTATTTTTTGTAAATGATATAATGTTTATTATATTTTTGTAATAATCTTAAATAATTTAATTTACACCCCATTTTTAAAATTTTATATTTTAAAACAAAATTATAATTTAGAAAATTTGTTTACTTTTATTTTGATAAATTGATTATTAAAATGATTTATTATTAATTTAATTTTATATATTCTAGTTTTATATATTTTAATTATTATAATTAATTTATAGTTTTTATCACTTTAATTTAATTTAGTTTTAATTTAACCTTATTACATCATTCAATACACTTAATTACTCTATAAAATTAAATACCAATCTTTGTCCTTTTTTATTTTTCATTGTTTACTCATGTTTGGTTAGGGTTTTATGGATAAGGAGCTTTTACCCCAAACAAACAAACAAATATATAAACAATAAAACTAATACATTAAATTAAAAATTATATAAAGGTCATTTTAATTCACTTTAAAGGAAGGTGACAATTATCAATTTCTATCTTCTTTGATAGCATTATTTGTTTTGTCATATTGGTTAAAGTTTTAAGAATAAGTTTTTTCTTAAATGATATTCAAAATGGCAAGACTTGTGCATTAATCTATAAATATTAGAGGATATAAATGCTATTTTAATTAATTATAGAAAGAAGATTGAAAGGGGTGGTAAGTATTAGATCATATTTAATTTTAGCGGAAAATTTGAATTATTATTTTTTTGATATTTGGAAAAGTCATTAGTAATCAAATTAAGGTCTATGTTTTTTATTAAGGTTTTTTTCTAGAAGTAAAGGTTTTGATTACCAATGAAGGCATAATTCCCTAGCCAATGATGCTGTCACTCCTAAAATAGGTTAACTTTGGAAAAGTGAGGGATCACACTTTCATGCGATACCTTAAACCCCTTAGATTATGGGCATGAAGACTTATAACATCACAAATAATCACCATTTGTCACATAGTCACTATCGACAAATAGCAAGCAAGGAGCTTAGGTTTAAAAGGACTAATCCACCCCTTTTAGCATGCTTAAAATTAACTTCTTGAATTCCATCACATGAATCTTCATTGACAAGGTGGGATAATGAATCACTATTTGGGAAATGCTAGCAATGTCACATGGAGAAAGGCCATTTAGCTATAAATTAATTTGGTAAAATCCTCTCACGGTCTCTGAATGGTATTCTAGATTTTTTTATTTGTTGGACAAAGTTTTAGGGCATATTCAATGTGCATTTATTCATTTGTTTTGGCTCTTGGAATATGGGCGTGCTTAGTGTGTGGTTCCCTTTTTCTAGTTATTAATCTATTTTTTGACACCTTTGCATCCTTGGATCATATTTGACATAAACCCTCCTAGTTATTTTTCTTTACTTCTAGTCAGTTGTTATCACATGGCATCTTGGACCCTCCCCATTGGGGGTATGGTTCTCTACTTTTTTTGAGCACTAGTCACTCTAGTATACTCAATTATGGTCTCAAAATGTTACACTCTATTAGCACCTTGGTAATTTTGTGGAGTTGATTTTGGAGTAAGGGACCAATGACATACATATTAATTTGTTTTTAGAAGTTTCATGTTTATTCTACATTTTCAAAGTCTGATATCATTATCAATTGTTTTATTAGACATATAATATTTCATGTACTCTTGAAAGCATTTATGAGTCTTAGCCCCAACAATGACATGGAATATCTAAAATAAGAATTCAGAAAGTTCATCTCAGGTTTGGTCTCATTACCAGTTAAGTTGCCTAGAACAAGGTCCTACAACTCATTGAAGGTGAGAATAATCTATAAATATACATCATGAACTCATACCATATTGTAAATGTTTTAAATACATAGAGAGATAAAGGATATTATGACTATGTGGGTTTCTTTATCTAAACAAATTTGGATTATGATGAGAAACATGGTATTACTAAAGGCAAAAGCAAGAATGGTAAATATGATACACATAATCATAGGAGAGAAGAGGTCAAATTATGCTACCTGCAATTACCCAAGTCGTCAAAAGGATGTGTTATATGTGTTACTGTATGAAACAAATGATGCAACATAGCAATGCTTCTCCATAATTTTCATATGTGATAACATGATAGATTTGTTGACACTAGCAGAAGACTCGGTACCAATGATAATGACCCTTGCAATTAAGTTTCTCATATATTATCCCCTTGCATTGCAACAATTACATGTATAATTCCATGGAGTACTTCTGGCCTCTTAATCCCTTCTTGAGGAGAATTTTTTTTTAATATTCACTCTACATTCTGCTAGTTGCACCAGTCACCTAGCCAGTGGACAAGTAGGCATGAACCCAACATTCAAACACACTATAAATAGGTGTGAGAAGGAGCATTTCTAACAACTCGACTCAAGTATTCGATTTGGTATTCAAGAGAGTGAAGGAGCATGATTGAATTTCATACCTCATGAACTTAGTGTTAGTTTAGAGATTTTTGGTAGCATATGACAAGTGTTCTAGTCTCAGATGGTGCTAAGAGGCTAAGGAACACAAGATCTCCAACACCCATAAATGGTTTCGCGAGATATGGCTCCAAAACACCTTAATTAAATTAATTAGCCAATAATTTAATTATTTCCTAAGTTTAACTTAGGAAAATTGGTTAATTAAAGTTAATTACTTAAGGATGTTCGAGATTTCTCTACAGATTTATATTGATGAATTCTAATTGATCTTAGTCATTGATGAAGATTTAATTTTGGTTGTTGAAGTCTCAACAAGAGATTATAAGAGTAGCTCAAAGGGTTGGAGAGAGGACACATTGAGCATTAATTATCTTGGCAAATCGAGCTACCTAGTCCACAACTTCAGTGAGGGCATAGTTCGAGCCAAAGGGAGAGAATTAGAGAGGGGGAGAAACAAATACTTTGGGAGGAAGATTCCAGGGAATTTCCCAGTAGTTTTTGAGTGTTTCTCCAGGGCAAGATTGGAAGGAGATATTAGGTCAAATTATGTATAGAGACGACTGTAGAAGCTAGTGCAAACAACCAAAGATCCTAGTGTGAGTTGTCGGAAGAGCCAAAAATTAGAAGTTAGAGGCCAGATCTATTTTTGAGAGGAGGTTCGAGTGGTTCTAGTGACAGAGGGAGGCGAGATGACTCACTTGGAGTCAATTTCCAGGCAATGTGAGTTTCCCAGAGCCAACAATGTGAATTTCAGGTTGTAGTGCGAGTAGTTAGTGTGGGGTTCGAGTAAACCCTCATTTGTATTTTTCTGAAGAAGAATACAATTCTAATGATGATAGAAGAGAGATCATATTTTTATCCACAAATGATGAATCCAACATAGACAAATTAGAGGAGAAAAAAGAAAAAACAAAAGGAGAAAATGTTGAAGGTATAATGGATCTTGAAGTAGAACCTATTAGTGCATTAGAAGAAATTGATAACCTCAAGAAGAAGAACAAGAGACTATCCAAGGGAATCATCTTCATTAAGAATAAAAGTGAGGAAGAAAAAAGAGTGGAAGAAGTGTTTAAAAATAAAATAAAATAAAGGAAAGAAAATTGTGAAAAGCTCGAAGAAGAAATTGTCTTATTAAGCAAAGAGCTAGATAAGGTCCATAAAGACATGAAAATCTCTCAAACCTAGGATGTTATTCTCAATAGTCAAATATCACCGTATGACAAAATAAATCTTGATTATATGGATGAGACCTCATACAAAGAAGATGCAAACACCAGGTCACTAAGTAAGGAAGTTGAAGGAAAACCTAAAATATCTAATCTCAACAAACCTAAAATATCTAATCTCAACAAGAGAAAGGACAAGAGACGGGAGGAGTATGGAAACACTTCTACACCAAAAAAGGTTTGTTGATGCTATCAAGGGGTCCATTCACATTGCAAGAAACAATATCATAAGGGACAAGGACCAGAAAAGATTTGGATTGTCTTCAAATAAAATCAAATTTAGAAGGACTATTCCATCAAGGCAACCATACTCAGCCAAGTATCAAACTATTTTTCTAGGTCATTGTTTTTCATGCAAAAATTTTGGTCATTAAGCAAGAGATTGTAAATATTATGTGAAAAATGGTTATGAAAGAGGTTCTCATCAAGCCTATGAAAATAAGCTTGTAGACATCAAAATTGGAGATATTGATGATAGCATAAATCATAATTCATTTGCACCATTATCCAAGTATAGTATAGAGTGTTATAATTGTAAAAATTTTGACCACGTCACATGAGGCTATCATACAAGATTAAGATAATGGTTTTGGAAGAGAAAACATGAAGAACCACCAATAGAAAAATGCAAACTAGTTATATATGCTCAAAACAATCAAAGTCAGTGGTTTGTTGATAGTGGGTGCTCTAGAAACATGACAGGAGATCAAAATAAATTTATTAGTCTAAAAGAAGAAAAAGGAGGTAATGTGTCTTTTGGAGATGATGGATTTGAAAGAATTGCTAGAAGAGGTACCGTAAGCCTTGACAATGATAGGAATAAAGCACAAAATGTTTTTTACATTGAAGGAGTCAAACATAATCTTTTAAGTGTCAGCCAAATATATGATCAAGGTTATGATCTCACTTTTCATGCTAAAGATTATGAAATAAGGAAGACTAATTCAAGAAGAATAGTGGGAATATCAATAAGGACCCCAGGAAATGTATATATTATTGATGAAATTAAAGGAGAAATATGTTATATTGGATTAAAAAATGAGGGTTGGTTATGGCATAAAAGACTAGGACACTTGAGCTTTCACAGTTTGGTAAAAATGAACAAAACACAAGTAGTGAGAGATATGCCAAAAATATCGAAACTAAAAAGTGTCATCTGCGAATATTGCCAACATGGGAAACATACAAGAGTGAGATTCAACTCAAAGGAGTGTTTGATGTCAAGGCCACTATAGCTTGTTCACAAAGACCTATGCAAACCAACAAGAACACCAACCCTACAAGGTGAATGGTACTTTATGATATTTATTGATGATTATACTAGAATGGTTTGGGTTTCATTTCTTAAAACAAATTCAGAAGCACTAGATAATTTGTTATGAAAATAATATAAGTAATAATTAATAAATGATTAGCATATTGAAGAGACATGTCCTAAATGACATGACTAGTCGAAAGGGGCACCTTGCCTAGTATATAAGCATGGCCCTCATTTATAATCATATCATATCACGTCTCATATATTTTTTAACATTATTATATAAATATAATATTTGTCGTATAAATGGATATTTACATATTTCAAATATTATGAATATTTTGTTGCGTATACAGACTTTTTTCATTACATACTTTCAAATCATTCAAAGCCTTAGTTGAAAATGAAAGTGATCTAAGAATCAAATGCCTAAGATTAGATAGAGGAGGTGGATTTACCTCAAATGATTTTAATGAATTCTGTGAGAAGTATGGAATCAAGAGACAACTTCCAGTTGCAAGAACTCCAAAATATAATGGAGTCATAGAAAGAAAGAGCATATAAATGCAAGAAAAAATGAGAAAAATGTTGCTAGAAGCCAAATTACTATATAAGGTTTGGAAATAAGTAGTTTCTTTAGCGGTTTAGATCATGAAGAGAGCACAAATCTAAGTTAAAAACTACAAGACACCATATGAGAAATGGACGTGCAGGCCAACTTCAATTAAGTATTTTAGAATTTTTGGAAGAAAATATTACATGAAGAAAACTATGATAAATTAAAAAATTTTGATTCTAGAGTAGACGAAGGAATCTTCCTTGGATAGTCAATAAGGAGCAAAGCTTACAAATGCTACAATAAAAGACTTCGCATAGTTGTGGAACATATTGATGTAAGAATAGGTGAATCTTGGACAGAGAAAGAAGTAGAGCAAACAAATGAGAATTCAAAAGATATTATCTGCATGGACCAAGAAGAGATTACTAAAAATGATGAACAATAAAATAAATAACAATCTCCATTGAAGGCAATTTTTAAATTTTTGCAAAAAAATCACCTAGAGAACCAAATTATTGGAGATGTTGACGTAGGAATACAAGCCAAGAGAAGAATGACCAATTCACCAGGAAAATAAAATCTTTCTTTTCTATCCAAAATAGAGCTAAAGGACTTCACACAAGCTAATAAGGGCCAACATTGGGTAAATGTCAAGGAAGAAAATATGAATCGAATTGAGAAAAATGGAACATGTGAAATTGTACCATGGACGAAAGATAGAAACATAATTGGGGCTAAATGGGTATTCAAAAACAAGACGAATGAAGAGGGAAAAATTATCATAAACAAAACAAGGATTGTTTATAAGGGCTATGCACAAATTGAAGGAATTGACTTCAAATAAAATTTTGCTCCAGTTTCCATGTTAGAAGCAATAAGAATGTTCTTGGCATTTGTGTGTTCTAAAGGCTTCAAATTTTATCAAATGGATGTTAAATTAACCTTTCTAAATGTATACTTAAAGGAGGAAGTATACATCAAACAAGTAGAAGGTTTTGACTTGTCCAAAAATAAAGACTATGTGTGCAAATTGAAGAAATCTCTTTATGGGTTAAAGCAAGCTCTAAGAGCTTGGTATGCCAAGATGGACCACTATCTTCAACAACAAAGTTTCAAAAGAAGGGTTGATAACAATAATTTATACAATAATAATCTATGCATATATGGATGATTTCATCTTTAGAAGTAATAACGATGATATGAGTCATGAATTTGCCTAGGAAATGTTAAAGGAATTTGAAATTTCAATGATTGGAGAATTATTCTTCTTTCTTGGACTACATGTTTCTCAAATCGACAAAGGAATATTCATAGCCCAAACCAAATACTTCAAGGAGATGCTCAAGTGTTTTGGAATGTAAGAATGTGCACCAGTTAGTACCCTTATGATTAGCAGATTCAAGTTAAGCAAGGATGATGAATCTCTTGAAGTCAATTCAAAACTTTATAGATCTATGATTGGGAGTGTTCTACACTTGACACTTTAAGACCATACATTATGCAGGAAGTTGGAATGGTTGTGTTATGAAACCAACTCACAAAAAGATAGAAAATATAGTTGAACGCCTTAGAATTCAGCCTCTTTGAGGGGGCAACCTCCTTTACATTACACAAATGAATAATTCTTGTATGATTCAAATGACAAGACCTCCTTTCTATATATAGGAGTCTAAGGGGTCATAATATAATCAGAACCAACATAACAATAATAATGTAAGGGCACAATAATAACAATAGTGGGCTTCTATAGTGCACAATAGTAACAATATGGGGACTACATGGGTACAACAATATAATAAGGGGGTTGTACTAATAACAATAAGGGGTTACACTAGTAGTATAGGGGCCTAACATGCCCCTCTCCTTCAAAAAGTGTTGTCCTCAACACTTGAGTAGTTCTTGATGCTTCTGTATAAAATTCTTGTCCTCCCATGTGGAATCTTCAGCGGGTAAGTTCTTCCACTTGATAAGATAATCTGAAATTGATCGATTTCGCAGCTGTCAGGTTCTTGTTTCTGTGACTGCTCCAGGTTCGAATATGATTTTTCCTTCCTCTTCAAGTTCTGGCAATATTGTTTGAATTGGGATCTTCTACAACTTTTGAATGAGTGACCATACTTCTTCGTCCTTCTTCCATTCATCCCTTGATTTGTTTATCCATTCTAGTTGGATAATAGAAATAGTGCAAATAAATGCTTCCACATCCTCATACTTTCTTGAGAGTGCATCTGCAATAAAAAATTTCTTCCCTTTTCTGTAGATGATGTCAAAGTCATAACCCAACATATTTGTGACCCATTTTTTATGTTCTTCTAAAGATAATATTTGT
>APFE030062608.1:35824-48010 GCA_000404065.3 Pinus taeda
CTTTTGTAACAGTGGTACACCATGTAGATCAAAATATTGCTCCATCTGAAGTATCCAATTTACCGGATCCTTGCCATCAAACTTCCTCATATCGCTGTTTCCTTATTTTAGGAGCTCAATCTTGAAACAACTATAACTCTGTAATTTTGGTTCTTCTAGTTCTGAAATTGTGACCTGTAGTAGCCCTATGTGTCCTCTTTCCAGTGCCACCAGTCTGATAAAATTTAAATGCTCCAAGGCAGAGTTATGCACAATCTCCAAAGATGACCTGATTATAGATATTTCCAGAAGAGAGGACTTGTATGAAGTGCCACGTGTGACTGTTTTGACCTCAGTATCTGAAAAATATACACAAGAAACTACAGCCCATCATCTTTCTATAACTTCTTACGAAATTTCAATCTGATGCTCAAAACAAAAGTTATGACGACTTTCCCCAGGTCACTTGTTTGGAATTTAATTTAGGAGTCTGCAAAAAGACTGACTTCCTCAGATCATATCTCCGAAAATATTGCGTGAAATGCTCTGAAATTTGGACCCGAGGTTAACCGCGATTTCATCTCTAATGCGTTTTTTTGTAGCATTTGAAACATCGCAGAAAAAAAGTTATAGCGCAAAATGCCATGATGACCTGTTTGGAGCACCGAAACCCTAGAATCCAAAGCTCTGATACCAAATGTTATGAAACCAACTCACAAAAGATAGAAAAGATAGATCAGTGCCTTAGAATTCAGCCTCTTTGAGGGGGAAACCTCCTTTACATTACACAAATGAAAAATTCTTGGATGATTCAAATGACAAGACCTCCTTTCTATATATAGTAGTCTAAGGGGTCATAATATAATTAGAGCCGGCATAACAATAATAATGTAAGGGCACAATAATAACAATAGTGGGCTTCTATGGGGCACAATAGTAACAATATGAGGACTACATGGGTACAACAATATAATAAGGGGGTTGTACTAATAACAACAAGGGGTTACCCTAGTAGTATAGGGGCCTAACAGGTTGCAAGATTTCAATTAGCACCAAAGGAATCACATATGCAAGTAGTAAAAAGGATACTTCAATACTTAAATTCACACTCGATTTTGAGCTTTGGTATCCCAAGAGTATATATTTCACATTAATAGCATACAAATATGTTGATTGGGTAAGTAGCATTGTTGACAAAAAAATCACCAATGGGAGTGCATTTTTCTTGGGATATTTCCTTATATCTTGGTCAAGCACAAAACAATCATCAATTTCTCTTTCTACATCTGAAGTCGAATGCATAGTAGCAACAAATTGTTGTACCCAATTTCTCTGGATGAAGCAAACTTTACAGGACATCAAAGTGGAATATGATCATCCCATTGTTATTTTTTGCGACAAAACTAGTGTAGTGAATATCTCAAAAAATCCTGTCATGCACTAAAAACAAAGCATATTCTAATTAAGTATCATTTCCTCGAAGAACAATTTGGTGAAAAAAATGTCAAGATAGAATATATTAGCACAAAAAAGTAGATTGTCGACATCTTTACCAAAGCTCTGTCCAAAGAAACTTTTGAATATATCAGACAGAAGTGGGAAGTTGCAAGGCCTTAAATTTAAAGTGTAAAACAAAATATAACAATTTTTGAATTTATCAATTTGATGTTGAGTACCTACCTAGGTTCCTATGGTTGAATATGCCTTTGATTTGCTCTTGCTCTCTCTTCCGTTACCAGAACAACCAAAACTTCCCTGCCGAACTAGGTACAACCTAGGTACTTAGTTTCAGAATGCTTCCCAATTGATGCAATCTAATCCCCCGTGCCCAAAAACTTCAGTACAATCAAGGCTCAGTTCTTTTTGTTTGTACTCTCTATTAAAATTGTTCTCCTTCCTTCTCCCCCAAAATTTTCCTCCCTCAAAACTTCATCTATATTCCCTTTATATTTTTCCCTAAGGTTCTTCTCGAACTTTCAGTTGGTTGCATGACTGCCTCTCCTTTTGTGTTGGCTTCGTGAGGAAGGCAAGGCATTTATAATTGGATACGATGGTCTCTTTTTAAGATGATAGGTTTTTCATTACCTTTGGAACTTATATGCATTATATTACTCCCATCCCACAATATTAATATTGTAGTATGCATTTATGAATTGGTTGGGTTATGTAGGATTACATATTATATTCCTTTTTGTTTGTTTGTTTTTGTTGTTGTATAAAATGTATAATATCCTTTTAAATGTTCATTCCTTTCATTTATACTTGTTCTTTTTATTTATTCATATAATTTATTTTCCATTTTATTTTTTTATAGTATAGAGTATTAATCTTTTATTTTCAATAATATTCTATTGTTACCTATTATGATGACGACACACACACACAAAATACATATTTCAATATATTTTTGTGAGTTAGGTATTTATTTAGTATCTTCAACAATTATGTCTTTTATCATATGTTTGGAAATTTTTCATAATTTAATATGAATGCTAGTGCAGTACAGGTGACGCATGCATATGTAGTTATCATATGCATGCTAATAATTCACATTTCATTTGTACTAGTAGTCGGGTCATTACATATGACCCTCCATCAGAAAAATTCATCCCGAAGCTAAGGTTTCTATAGTATACAATAATTATTGTGTATTATTATTTTAGTAATTAATGCAGTTATATAAGGATTATGTTCTGCGATTAAATACTTATTTAATGTGATGACATTTTAAAATTTGTTTTGAACATTGATAGGTTTATAATTTTAATAGTTAGGCCTAGCCCCGGCTAGACTCCCAAGCTATTTCAGAATTACCAATCCTTCCTAATCTCTTATGCTCCCATCCTATACATCCTCTACTGGAATATGCCATGGCGTCAATTATACTGATCTAGTTATTCTTAACCTCAAGGGTGATAGCGTCGATTACATCGACCAAATTTTGCAGTAGGCATCTAGCAATCATCATCATGCGTCTAGGGGAGCATGAATCACACAGTCCTCCCACGACTCTAGGTTTTGGAGGATAAACAATGGGTAATACCTCCACCCATCCTAGTGGGACTAGGGTTAACACCCTATCATGGAATCTCATTAAGCCTCAATTGTTCTTGGATTTTTGTCATCACGTAGATCGGTTTGGTAACTTATACATATTATATTACTCACCCTCCATAATATTAATAGTGTAGTATGTCTTTATGAATTGGTTGTGTTGGTAGGATAACATATTATAATCAGTTTTTTGTTTGATTTTTCTTTTTTTGTATAACATGTATAATATCCTTTTAAATGTCCATTCCTTTGATTTATACTTGTCTATTTTATTTTTCATATAATCTATTTTCCATTTTAATTTTGTATAGTATAGAGTATTAATCTTTAATTTTGAATAATATTATATTATTACCTATTATGATGACGACACACACACAAAATACACATTTCAATATATTTTTGCAAGTTAGGTATTTATTTAGTATCTTCAACAATTACATCTTTTATCCTATGCTTGGAAATTCTTCATAATTTAATATGAATACTAGTGCAGTACAGGCGGCGCATGAAATATGTAGATATCATATGCATGCTAATAATTCACATTTCGTTTGTACTAGTAGTTGGGTCATTACAAAAGTGATCACTCCTTTATCTAAGTAAAGCAAGAAAAAACTCAGGGGGAGCACCCTTTGTTGTTTATGTCAAAGGCAGAGAGAATGAAGACAAAGGGAGCAGTCATCAGAAGAAGCATATATCAAAGTATTTCCATCAATAAAAAATAAGGAGATTGTTGAAAATGAATGTTATTGATGTCAAAGACTATCCAAATGAAAGAGGAAATTACACAGTCAAATAACATATTCCAATAACTTTCAAACAGTATATGGAACTCTCTCTAACTTAGGAATGAAGAGATATGAAATATTTTTCAAGATGACCTAACCAACATACAAGCGAGCCCCATTTGGATGCCTTATCTTTGATTAAAATTTTACTCCAATTAGCTAGCACAAATGGGAACATAGTATATATGGTTGGAAATCTTATTCTGAGGCCTTTCCAACAACATATGGCACACCTTCTAACTCCTCAATATTGAGGAGAAATAAATTTTTGAATATTCACTATACATTCTTCTAGTTACACCAGTCGAACCAACCAATGGGCAAGTCGACCCTAACCCAATATCCAACCACACTATAAATAGGTGTAAGAAGGAGAATTTCTAACCATGTAACTCAAGCATTCGGTCTTGTATTTAGGAGAGTGAAGGAGCAGTTTTGAAGTTCATACCTCATGAACTAATAAGAAATGAATTAAAGCCAAGTTGAAGTAGCTTTTTGTGGATGGATTTTTGGCATGTTTTTTGAAGGGTTTTTGGTTTGTTTGAGGTCTATTTTTCATGGTCGAGTATTGTTCTTTGAAGGCTGAGTTGTAGAGGATGAGTTCTACTATTTGAATGTTGAGTTTCAAGATTGAGTTTTTTTATTTGAAGATTTAGTTCATGCTTAGTTTGAAGGCCAAGTTTAGGCCTGATTTTAAGTCCAAGTTCTGGTGCATTGAAGGTGGATTTCAGGTTGGATCCTGCAATTAATGTAAGTGGGTGCTTAATAAGGATTGGTTTCCTCACCTTGTTGATAGATTGGAGCCTATAATTTTTGTAAGCTGGTGCTTACAAAGGATAGATGTCCTCACAAGAGATTTTAATAAATTAAATATTGTTTTCAATTATTTCTTCTTCAAATTTTGATTTCCACTTTAATCTTTGTGTTCATAAATGATGGATGATTAATTGTGTAATGTGAATTTAGTTTCAAGGTTAACTAAGGGAAAATTTGTTAAAAGTAATGATGTATTGATTCATCCCCATCCAAGTATTTCCAACGCACTTCTCTCCAAGTATTCTAAGCATGTACAACTCAAAGCATGCACGCACATAGACCAGAGACTGGACTAAAATGTATTGAGGAACCTGCTATCTTGATCTGAGATGATAGACTGTGGGATCCAAAAGTGTACCCACACTCTTTCAAAGAAGAGTTTAGCAGTGGCTTCCACTATGATATTCTTCTTGGAGGCAACCATAATGGCCATCTTCGATAATCTGTCGAAGACCATAAAAACACAGTTGTTTCCATGCTTAGTAGAAGGAAGGTCCGACATGTAATCCATGGAGATGGATTCCCAAGGTCGATTAGGGGTAGGAAGCAGAGTATAGAGGCCTTGCTTCTTGATGGTTAGTTTGGCAGTGGTGCAGGCAGTGCAGGATCTAATGTACTTCCCGACATGGTGTCAAAGGTTCAGCCAATAGAAATACTTCTACAGTACTTCCACTATTTTCTTGACCTCGAAATGCCCAACAGCCTGGCTGTAGTGTGCTTCCCAAATCATCTTGGCACACTCGCATGAAGGAACACAAAGGTGTCTCAGGTGGCATAATAGGACATCCTGGAGGTGAAAATCTGGAACTTGCTGACGCTCCAAGAGTGTCTGGTATGTGTGGCCGAATTCTAGGTCTCTTTTGTAGAGAAGTGGCCAATTAGAAGTCTCGTGCCCAGAAGAGTTGAGCACGGTGGTTAACGTCATGATCGGTGGTCGGCTGAGACAATCTGAAACATTATTGGTGTGCCCTTCTTATACTTGATATTCAAATGGAACTGTTGCAGGTATGTGGACCACTTCTGATGGTGATCATTCTGCAACTTCCCTTGCGTCTGTATGAACTGTAAGGGCCGGTGGTCTGTGTGGATGACCATTTCCTTCCCCAAAATGTAATGCTTCCATTATCGGCAGCCCTGCACAATGGAATACATCTCTTTGTCATAAGTGGTATACTTCTAGACTGTGTCTGAAAGTGTCTCACTGTGATATGCCACTGGATGCCCTTGTTGAGTAAGGACTTCCCCAATAGCATAGTTAGAGGCATCTGCCTCGATCTCAAATGGTTGTTGCAAGTCTGGTAATGTGAGCACTAGTGCAGGGCAGAGGTGATGTTTCAACTCTGTGAATGCCTTCTATTGAGATTCAAACCAAAATATTTTTTCTTTCACTCCTCCCTTGGTGACTTGACTCAAGGGCCAAGTGATATGAGAGAATCCTGACATGAACCTGCTATAGAAATTGGCAAGACCTAGAAAGTTGTGGAGCTCTGTCAGAGTGGTTAGAACCGGCCAATCCAGAGACTTGGATCTTGGTTGGATCCACTTGCACCCCCCTTTCATCAATAATGTTTCCCAGATACTGAACTTGGGTCATGCCAAAAGTGCATTTCTCCAAATTGGCACATATCTTTTGTTGCCACAATCTTTGGAGAACCTATCGGATGTGGTGGAGGTGCTCTTCCCAACTCTGGTTGAAGATCAGGATGTCATCCAAGTATACCACTACAAATGAGTTGGTGAATGGTTGCAAGATGTCATCCATTAGCCTCATGAAGGTTGCAGGAGCATTCATTAACCCAAAAGGAATAATCAACCATTCGAAAAGGCTCTCCTTGGCTTTGAAGGCAGTCTTCCACACATCAGAAGGTTCGATTGGTACCTAGTGATATCTTGATTTCAAGTCGATCTTGCTAAAATATTCCCCCCCCTTTAGTTGGTCTAGAAGTTCATCAATCCGTAGGATCGGGTACTTATTCCAGAAAGTGATATTTTTCAGTGCCCTATAGTCAATATAGAGTCTCCAAGTCCCATCCTTCTTTTGTACCAACACAATTGGGCTCCCAGAGGGTGATGAACTTGGACAGATGTGACCTTTCTGCAACAACGCTTGAATTTACCTCTTGATTTCGTCGTTCTCCAGAGTAGATCGTTGATAGATTGGTCCATTGGGTAGTGTCACACCTGGGGTCAGATCGATGGAGTCCTTGACCTAACAGTGCAGAGGCACCCCTACAGGGGAGGTGAAGGTGTCCTCGTACTCCTCCACAACCTTGTCTATCTATTTTTGTCATGCAAAGGGGCCCTGTTTGGAGGTTGTGGTCACCATCTTCTTCTTTCCTTGAGGGCATATTATCAGGAAAACAAATTTCCCAATTTTGGAAATGAGCTTACTACATTTTTTAGCAGTAATCAAAGAGATGGCGGTAGGCGGCGCTACCTTCAGTATCATATACAACTTATTTCCCAAAGTAACAATAACAGCACGAGGCCTTGACTCATACACAACATGTCACTTCCATAAGTATGGTTGGCCTAATAATACATCACAAACATCAAGGGGAGAAACGTCACATAATACCTCATCTGTGAAGGGCTTGATGTTGTATGGAAGGTGATACTGCTGGCTCACATGAAGATCACATCCTTGGTGAAGCCACCTGATGGTGTATGGTTGTGGTCGGTAAGCCCAACCGCTTCATGACTTCTACCAAAATGAGGTTCTTTTGGATCCTGCTGTCGACAATGAACTATAGTGGGGAACCCTCTGCCCACATCTGGGAGTGGAAGAGGTGCTCCTCCTCCTCTGGATCTTCGGGTTCCTCCTTTTGGATCTTCATTGTGGCAACGGTGGCGTTGGGCTCCACATCGATAATTTGCTTCCATTTTTCATTCCCCTTGTTGGGTTATAAATTAAGGTTGAAACATGCATGTGATTCTGAAGCCTTTAGCTCGGCCACTAGTGACTGCTTGACCCGACACTCATTTGTGTTGTGAGTGGAGCTCTTATGGAACTCACACCACTTTCCTGTGTCCTTCTTTGGCTTCATGGTGTTGCTCTTTGCTTGTGGCTTTGGTGGGTTGTCCTGGGCTACCCTGCCTTGCCTTTTTCCTTTGTTCTATGATTTGGGGGCACCTTTCCCTTGCTTTAGATTAATAGATCCAAAGTCTCGCTTCTTCTGTTTAAACTTTTGCTCGATCTTGACGACATATTGGTATGTCGTGCCGAGTGAGGAGATGTCTAGTAATTCCATCTCGTTCTGGATGTAACTGTGCAGGCAGTCGCGGTTGTTGAGAACCAAATGCTTCTTAAAATCCTTGATACCCAACTTCGTGTGAAGGGTATGAAAAACATTGGTAAATTTCAGCACATCTTGGTCCCTTCCCTGCCGCAACGTTGTCTACTTTATGTATCCTCATAGCTCTCGACAAGGTAGTACTTCTCCTTGATGGCATCCCGGAACGAGTTCCAAGTGGGTGTGGCTGAAAACAATGAGTTCGTACTTTCATCCTTCTGCTCATAGTAGGTTTCCCACCAGTTCTTGACGTGGGGGGATGCTTTGAGAAGTGCAAAAGTGATCTTTTCCCGATTGGAAAAATCATGAATAGAAAAATATCCTTGTAGCAGATTTAACCATTTATCTATAGTGTCTACATCTATCTGACCCTCAAATATGGGAATGTCAAATTTAACTTGTACCTTAAAGGGTGTGGCGCTTGCAGAGTAGCTGCCAGAAGTAGATGTGTCACCCTTGGGTAGCTGCTAAAGGATCTGAGAAAAGTTGTCCATCATCACATTCCTTTGTCGCTTGAGGGCTTCTACGAGCAACATTTTTATAGGATCTCCTACCCCCTCATCTTTATTTTCATCCGCCATGGGAGGCCATCGGGATTTGCGAGGTTGTTCTTGCAAATGTTCAACTAGTTCGGGCCCTATCTCCTTATATCTCAACCTTGTTGGGGACATGCAAAGAAAAAAGAGAAAGAGCAGTCCACTCTGATACCACTGATCCAGATTTAAACAGGAACACAACAAATTACAGATATAACCATAAATACAAAGATGTAGTAGAAATAACACTTCATTTCATTAATATCAAATACTGAAATATGCTTACAAACAGAATGGAAATATGACTAGCTTGGGCAATGGTAGCTTATCTCTGAGAAGAGATGTGGCAGCTACATGCCTCTGAACTATGTTAAAATGAGGCTCAAGGGCCTTTTTATTATTAAAAAATAAGAGAAAACCTTAAACAACCAAAACCCTAACCCGAGGAGATGTAATGCCAAGAGTTTATGGGCCCCATTGGGGTTAGTTGGACAACCAACTTCTCGGGGTCGCGACTTGGTCATATTATCTCTGTTTGACGCGCATGATACCCCATTAGAAAGATCTCTCCGAGGACTACGACAGAAAATACATTTTTATCACAAAATTTTGGCAGCAGATTGCCAAAAAAACGTCATTTAGGACCTGAAAAACTGCTAAAAATAGTAAACTGTGCTACAGCTAAGGAAACTGAAAAACTGAAAGAAACAATGGTGGGGGTCCAAGTTGAATTGGCAGGTGGCCACCAATATCCACCTGGATCACCAATATAACCATAGAAAGGATTTCTTGCCTCAATGGGCCCTATGAATTATGATTCTACGTTGATATTTCCCTTATGACCTACAAAATTGCCTCGAAAGAAAAATATATTTGCAATACATAACAAAACATAGTTAAAAATATTTGGATGGTTTGAATTCCTTGCTAGAGACTTCTTTCCATTTACTTTTCCCTGCACTAGTTAACCTGGTGTAAACCTGACACCACAAACGGCTCTTGTTCTTTGCTGCCCACTAGGATCAGAATCTGACTTACCAGCTAGAATCTTGTAGGATTCAACAAGTAAGCTATCACAAACGAGCTCTGAATTACTAAATAGTAGGTAATCCTCTACCTTGATTATCTTCTTGTCCACCCTCACCTCCAACTTTCAAGCCCGACATCTGTGTGTGCCGCATTGACTTCCTTGTCACTCTCCAACATCTCAACTTTGTGCATTAGAAGGTCTATCCTACCCATTATCAATTTGAACAAGTATTTCGTTGCTTTCTTCCATCTCTCTGACCCAACCTATGAAGGTTTCTCTCCCATCAACGCCATCACCATACCTTCCAAGAGAACACAATTGCAAGAATAATCCCCTAAAGGAAGGGATAAAAATACCCCTATATTCAGTAGAACCAACATAAATAAACCATCTTCTTCCCAACTCCCTTGATTACTCTCCTCCACGACCATTAATGCCTTGAATTCGTTGACCTTCATGCTAATTGAGAATTTTTTCTGCCCAAGTTGTCACATTAACATACCTTGCAGACAATTTGCAATGGTGTGAGGTGAATATTGCATATATCTATTCACCTTTAATACTTGTGAATGAAATGTCTTCATCCTGAGGATGAAAATCACCCATCTAATCAAAGTTTTGTCCACAAAGCGCTTGTGTGATGGTGTATACCTTGTCGAGGTACCACGTACCATATTGCTTCATCTAAGTGGACTCCTAATGTATCCCTCTCGTCACTTATCCTGCATTCAAGGAGTTATTAACCAGAATTGAAGGATCTTTCCACTGCCATCATTGATGGCTCAAAGCTCTAGATTTGTTATCATTTGGCTATGGCATGGGTGCAAATCCCTTATCTCTTCCATTTACTTTGAGGTTTCCAACCCCCAATTCCGCTCTTCGGTTTACCATTCCATCTGCCCCATAATTTAAATGTCTCAAGACATTGAAGAGGGAGACTTTTTTGAATTTTTTTAATTGAACAATAATCCTTTTCACCACTGGAGGAAGCTTAATATTAGATGCAGACTTGAGATTTGAGATCATTCTAATAAATAGCATGGAATCCCCAAGAATAATGATTTCCTTGATGCCATGATTTTGGGCAATAAGTCAAAAATTTCTAAAGAGCTAGAAATTCTTCCTTGTTGTTAGTGGTTGAACCTAATCCCCAAGCATATCTTATTAACTCTTGTTCAATGGGGTGATATATCACCCATCTTGTCCCTGCCACCCCCAATTTCCCCTTTGCATCTCTATCGAAGAGTAATATTGCTGATGATTGATTTTTTTCCAAGACATGGGCTCATCTTTATTTAACCTTAAACATTGAACCTTTATTACATTCAGTCGAACTTTGAAAATTTCAACATGGTTTGAAGTGGATGATATGTTTAACCAACTCTTATCTAATTCTGATAAGCCTTCTGTTAGTGTCAGTATTTCCAGCCTTCCTCCAGTGATCAAATATGCTCTTACAAAGTGATTTTGAAGTGTCAAGGTCAAATTTTGTCATTTCAGTGAGTCTTCAAGCAAAATTTGGTCACTAGGCATTAGGTCTAGGGTTTGCTCTCACTCTTTTCAAAGTTGCCAAAATGCCAATCTATGTCACTATTCAGCTGATTCTATCATCATTCATAGGGTTTTCATTATCATCTCAGTGTCTAATGAGTCATTTTACACCTTGTTCATGCTTCAGTTTCGCCTAGGTAAGGTCATTCCCCTCTCCTAGGGTTTTGAAGGCAATTTCTCTTGGACGGTCAAATGATTGGCAAAACTTGTTTCCTGATGTTCATACACATTCCCCTATCCTTAAAGTACCTTACCAAATGCTTCCCATCATTGAGATTCCCCAAATTCCTCATTTTCGCACAAACCCTAGTTTCTAGCTACAACCTGGCAATTTTCTAGGTTGGGCCTGTGTTTTTCCCTTTTGGACCCCTTCCCCTCACTCAATCTCTGAGATTCCACTTTCCCCTACTTCCTAACATCCCTCCCTAGTTCCAAAAATTTCCCCAAGAATTTAGAAGCCCCTTATCCCCTTCATTTCACTTCATTTCGACAAAATTCCTTTTTTCACAGATCGGGATAAGTTTCACTCAAATGGTGTTTCAGAGCAATAAAAGATGAATTTGAGAAAATCGAGAGAGGTTTTTGTCCACAAAATTCCAAAGAAGAAAAACATCCTTCACGTTTTGCACAGGTGTCATGGTTTTAGAGAAATGTCAAAATTACAATCGCCAGATCCAAGGAGGTTGGCCAAGGCACTAAAACGACGAAAAAGGCCCGATCCACTCCAAATTTTGGCCAAATCCTCTTTGACTGAGCATGGTACATGATTGGGGACTCCCAGCCCAAATTTCAAGAAATTTGGAGAAAATTTGGTCAATTGTGAATTTTTTGTGCCAAACACAGGTTTTCTTCTCCAACGGGTTGCGCACCATGTGCGACCCTTTCGATTGGGAGGTCCATTTCAGGAAAAGTTTGCATTTTTTGATTTTTCATGCAAAAATACACTTTCTCAGAAAAGAAAAAGAAATTTCACCAAGTTTTGAGCCTCCAGAAGGTCAAAAAACAAGCAAAAAATGACTTTTTGCCACCTTTTTGACACACAGGAAGCAGTCTTGGGAGATTGCAATTTTGGAGGGGCAAATGGACACCAAATTCAGAAATTCCACTTGGGTTGGAAAGTAGACATCTAGACCTTT
>APFE030062608.1:48752-66252 GCA_000404065.3 Pinus taeda
CTACGAGGCTAAGTGGTTTGATGTTGCCTTGGAGTTTACCTTTTTCAGCCTGAGGTGAAATTTCAAGCACTAACACCTTCAATATCAATTCTCTTGAGACTTCTCGATGAGAGCGACTCAAAGCATTATCAATTCCTTGTTGTCAGATCGGGAAATTGAAGGTTTTTCATGTTTAAAAATTACTTTGTTTATTTCGATCCAAATTACCCAACATATAAATTTTGGCAATGTTCTCCATGCCCACTTTATGATAGGATATTGGATCTTTTCTTGTGGACAGTTTAGAGACCAATTTTCAAACATATATTGCCAATTTATGGAAATGACATGAATGTATTGGGCCTTCTCAAATTCCTATCACCAAATCCCTAATGATAATGGGAAATCATGAAATAGATGTGGAATTGACTCCTCTTCTCCCTTACATAGTACACACCATGAAGGTCCTTGGATATTTATGTGTTTTAAGTTTTCTGTTGTGAGGGTGCTCCTATGGACTAGGGTCAAATAAAATGTGTTGACCTTTGGTATGGCATCCTTGTTCAAGATCACCTTGCATATCTTCGATTGGGTGTGGAATGGGAGTTTCCTCAGGAGAAATTTGTAACCTTCCTTGACTGTGCACTGCACTAATTTTCCTGGCCTCCATGTTCATAGGTCTTTTTATCCTTCATCTATGGGAGTTATATATTTTAATAGAG
Source organism: Pinus taeda (assembly GCA_000404065.3). Lineage (NCBI taxonomy): Eukaryota > Viridiplantae > Streptophyta > Pinopsida > Pinales > Pinaceae > Pinus > Pinus taeda. Next base: position 49,454 of record APFE030062608.1, read on the forward strand.
GAATAATTGATTCCCACTTTGATTGTAGATGTTGGGGAAGACCATGGCATGCCCAAGCTAGCCACAGACCTGAGTCATCCCAGATAGATATTTCTTTTAGTCTTACCATCCCACTGGCCCACATGCAATTAATGAGGGATTGGAACTCGCTAGAATTGGAGAATAAATTTCCCAGAAGGAACTTTTCCTTCCACATAATGTTTTGATCCCCATTCCCAGCCTGCCAACCCAAATTATCTATGATAAGAGGGGATGCCACTTTACACAGTGCCAAAATATTTGAGTCGTTGCCTGTCTACTAAGATTTTTCAGCCCTTAATAAACATGTTTTATGGAAGTATTTTTTCAAAAATTCCCCTTTCCACCACTCCTTAGAGTATGTAATCAACTTCCAAACCATTTTTTCTCCCATGGCTATATTCATCATTAATGGGTCCCTGGTCTCCAAACCTCCTACTTCTTTGGGGGGTCGAATTTCATTCCAGTTGACCAAGTAGAACTTCTTGTCATTGTTCTTTCCCCTTACCAGAGAAATTTCCTGAGCATGCTGTTGATTTTCCTTTAGATTCCAACGGGATCTAGTAGCCCAGAGCATAGATATATTGGAAGTGTTGAGAGAATAGACTTGACTAATGTTGCTTTGACTGCTAGATTCAAACAATAAGTTCTCCACCCATCTATTTTTCTTTTTAATTTTTGAATAATTAATTCCCAGTCTTCCTTGTGTGCCATTCCTAGAGAGATTGACACTTCCAAGTATTTAAAAAATTTCCATCCATATTGAACTAGAAAGCTTGGGACCAAGGTTATTTCCTGCAACGTTGGCTCTAGGCAGTTCCAACCATAAAGATGGCTCTTTATCTTGTTCATCAAACCCCCTGAGAGATCCAGATAGGCATCAAGTATCCTTTTGAATATGGCAACTATAATTTTAGAGGAATCTCCTAAAAGAATGGTATTGTTGTAGCTCGTTTTTCATTGTGCTTTTATTTGTGAAAAAGAAACAAAAATTATATATTTAAAAAAAATAGTGTTAAGATTTTCAAAAATAAAGGGTGGATTAACATTGAAATTAAGTATGTTGCAACATTAATATCAAGCATTTGGGTGGTGCTGATTAGGTGATCATAATTTAGCTCAAAAATCAAATCGCTTAGGATCGCTCAAAACCTAAACAACCGTGTCCATATCGACGACACAATCCCCACGCAACTCGTTTTACTCCAAAACGAGCTCGTATGAGGAAGATATGGTGTTTTGTCTGCTTTGCCAAACAGAAGAATTTTTGTAAAAAAAAGGGTACAGTCATTGCATAGTCAACAATCCATACTGCTCACGTGGTAGGTGACTCGGCAGGTCAATGGGATGGTCAAGGGCCAGTAAGGTTTCGCCAAGTGGCATACTATAGTTGGTCGAGGGGTTGATGATTTGGCTTCAATTTATTGGTCGGAGGATGGACCAATGAGGAGGGGACAAGTGGCAAGCCCAGAGGCTGCCATGTGTCCCTCCTCAAAGGTACGCATATTGGCATGTAGTGCAATATTTACAAGTAGGTTGGTAGAGTCGGACCCATGACCTCACCCGAATAAACTCCAAGTCTTACCACTATACCACCACGTTATGACTTAATAGTCTATGGTCATAACATATATTTAAATTTTGATACATTGACGGCTGGGGGGAGGAGGGAGTCAGCCCCCTCCCATGCAACTATTACCATAAAACCACAGGCCAACAGTTAACGGTAACCGCAACCCTTATCGCTCACATGTGAACACCACCATTAAATCGTTGGTTAACGTAGCCAAAACCATGCCATAAAACGCACTTAAAGTGCTAATCATGATTACACCTAATTAATCTGACTTATCCACTAATTAATGCGGAGTTTACTTCGGCGGCAAGTTTGGAGATCCCCCCAAATTCGGTGGTAACTCCATATTTAGTGGAGTTAACTGGAGTTCCTCTAGTTTTAGTGGAGTTTTACTAGGAGAAATTGATTTTGCCACGACTTTTCCAAAATTCAACCAAATTGGGATCAGGAAAAGGCATTCCTAGATGATTTTGATGTTCTGAGCACATTGAAGTAGGTTTCAAGAGAAGTAGATCATTGTAAACAACAATTTTTCCATTTTGAGCTAATACAGAGGCCCAAGCCATGGAAGTTGGACCAAGGAGATGTAGCCCAGGAGGGGTGAACTCCTTCATCAAAACACTGCGTTAAATGTCCATTTTGATGGTTTGTTGTACATTTGTTTACTGTTGTTCAACACTTTAATTTCATAGTATTTTTCTCATGAATTTGACATAAAACTTGATAAAAAATTACCTGTTCATTCACAAACACCATAAAGGAAACCTATTCACATGAAGCAAATGATAAGCTGTTGTTTTTAATTATAAATTTGAAATTAGCACAAAAAAACTAACATTCAATAACAAATCAAGTTGGTATTAGAGAAAATGTTATTTGCTTGATTGCTTGAGTTTTGTGCAAGTAGGGTTTTAATGGTTGCAAATTTGTGATGCTTACAAGGTTAAAGTTGTAGAGAGGAGAAGAAAAACTACTGGTTGCAAATCCTAAGGTAATGCCCAGAAGAAGGATAGCCACAAGGCCACAATCTCCACCCAAAGTTCCAATCCCAGTTGCACTTGAAACATCTCAAGTTTTACCTTCAATTGAGATTGAAGAGGTATAAGCAGTACTAGAAGTTGAGCTTGAATCCAAACCCATCATGTCTGGAGTAGGAGAGACTGAAGGTCTTTCAGAAGAGGAAGCATTCAAGAAATATTTATATGACTTAACTGACATGGTTAGAGTCCTCTATGAAGAGAGGAATACTAGAATGGTTGGAGAGAGTTCTAAGTCCCCACATGGAGAGGGAAGCTCAAGAGATAAAAAAGATGAAAAGAAGGATTAAAAGGGTAATGGAGGAAAGCCTCCTCCATCTCCACCTTCTTCATCATCTTCCTCATCATCTTCATTATCCTGATCATCTCAAACAACATCATATTCCACTTCCACCACAAAAACTATTTATAATCATTAAAAAACCCCAAAGAAAAAAACTCCCTTACTCAAATTGGACATTAAATTTGAACTTACCATGTACAATGGTGAGGCCAATGTAGAAAAGTTGGAAAATTGGATTCGACAATTGGAGGTTTATTACAGAATTCAGAACCGTCAAGAAGATGACATAAAAATCCAGTTGGCTTCATTAAGGCTAGAGGGAGCAACACTAGTTTGGTGGGAAGAAAAGACTCAAGAGGAAATGCGAATTTATGGTAAGATATCCATTTCTTGGGTTGAATTTGTTTCTGCAATTAAAAGGTAGTTTTATCCTTTAGCCTATATGCAAAAATCCACTATGAGTTGGAGAATTTTTAGGCAACTCAAGGGCCAAACAATTCAAGGCTATACCTAGGATTTTAGAAAAAGGGCTTTGTTGTTAGGAGTAAACTTGAATTCCCAAGATACACTGTTGAAATATATTGGGGGTTTACATTCCTACTTAAAACATACTATCCTTATGTTCAATCCAAGAAATTTAGATGAGGTATGTGTGCAAGCCACGCGCCTTGAAGCAAGAGGAAAGAACATTAAGGAAGAGGGTAGTAAGAAGAAGCCATTCAAGGGTTAGGAGAAAGAGAAGGGTGGAAAATGGAAAGGAAAGAAGAATGCAAGTGTGAAGAAAGAAGGGGAGAAAACTATATGCCAACATTGCTCGAAAGCAAGGCATGATGAAACCCACTGCTGGAAATTACATCCCGAATTAAGGCCTAAGAAACAAAACAATAAGGAAAAACAAAAGACGACAACTACCACACAACATGATCTTGGATCTGATTCTAGTTATGAGACCAAGATTTCATCCATGGTCAAAAAAGCAAAAGAAGCTATTGCAAGCACTAGTTCCTCACATAGTCACAACAACACTCCAAATGAAGAATCAAGGATAGAATTGTTCCATGTAAGGGTAATTTCAAATCATACAAAGATTGATGCATTATTTGATAGTGGGTCACAATCGAACTTAATTTCAGAAGACTTGGTCAAAAATCTTAACCTTGAAACTGTACCTCATCACAAGCCATATCGCTTGGGTTAGATAGTCAATAATGCAAATTTACAGGGGAAATGCTTATTCATGTTTTCCATTGCTGAAAAATTCATTGATGAGGTCGAGTTAGATATAGTTCCACTTGACATCTCAGGAATCATTCTGGGGAATCCATATTTGTATGATAGGAAAGCGGAATTTTATCGCCATGAGAACAAATATCTATTGCTGAAGGATGGAGTGGAGTATATTGTGAGATCCCATCGCAAAAGTTTAAACATTTCTTTGGTTAATGCAGCGCATATGAAGAGACTAGTAAATGCAAGTAAAATTTTTGTGCTTCTCATGATCAAGAAAAATAATGATGTTGATTATGAATATTTTGAAGGTTGTGATGATAACCTAAAATCTGATTTGTTTGATGTGGTAAGAAAGCATGGAAAGATGTTTCGGGAACTAAAGGGGTTACCTCCCAAGAGGGGAATTCAACATGAGATACAACTGCAGAAGGATGTTCCACTTCCAAACATTGGCATGTATCACATGTTGATCATGGAGAGCATGGAAATCAAGAAGAAAATTCAATAATTTCTGAACAAAGGTATCATACGCCCATCTACTTCGTCATCTGGTTCACGCATTGTCTTGGTGCCAAAGAAGGACGGTACTTGGCACATGTGTGTGGACTTCCATGCACTGAATAAAATAATGGTAAAAAATCATTATCCACTCCCAAGAATTGATGATTTGCTTGATCAATTGAGGTACGCAAAGTATTTCACTAAGTTAGACTTAAAAAGTTGTTATCATCAAGTTAGAATCGCTGAAGAGGACATTTGGAAAACAACATTTAAAACTAAACAATGATTGTTTGAGTGGCTTGTTATGCATTTCAGTCTTACAAATGCTCCAGCTACTTTCATGAGAGTTATGAATTATGTATTGAGACCATTTCTAGATGAATTTTTCATTGTTTACTTAGACGATATTCTCATATTCAGCAAATCCAGAGATGAACATGTCATGCATGTGAACAAAGTACTTGATGTCTTGAGAAAAGAACAATTGTTTTTAAAGATGTCAAAGTGTGAATTTGGCAAGAATTCTTTAGTGTATTTGGGACACATTGTTGGAGGAGGTGAGCTAAAGATAGAACCCTCTAAGGTTGAGGTCATTGTGAATTGGCCCAAGCCCAATACAGTTACATAAGTAAGAAGCTTTCAAGGGGCAACACAATATTGGAGGAAATTTATTGCTAATTTTTCTTCCATTGCAACATCACTACATGCATTGGCTAGTGTCAAGAAAGTCTTCCACTGGGGAGATGTACAACAAAAAGCATTTGATGGTTTAAAACAAAAGATCAGTTTAGCACCAGTATTGGCTCTTCTGGATCTTAGACAACCATTTGAGATTCAAATGGATGCTAGTGATTATGCCATGGGAGTAGTTCTTATGCATCATGGTAAGCCATTTCATTTCTTTCTGCAATTTTTAATGGATCTATGACTAACTATCCCACTTATGACAAAGAAATTTACACATTGGTACAAAGTATTAAAAACTGGAAACACTGCTTGATGGGGAGGGATACCATTATCCATACCAACCATCAACCATTGCAGTACTTACAATCACATTCAAAGTTGCAACAATCACGACACTTCATATGGATGGGTTTTCTACAATAGTTTCATTTGGCTATCAAGTACAAAAAGGGAATCTACAATAAGGTAGTTGATATGCTTTCTAGGCCTATTGTAAATTCATCTATTATACTCAAGCACAATTATGTTTTACGCAAAAGTTGCAATATGCATATGATAATGACTTTCGAGATATGTAGGCAAGCTTGAGGCAAGGAAAACAAATTGAAGAGTTAGATTACCATGTACATAACATTTTGTTGTATCACTTGGGCAAGTTATGTATTCCACAGAGAGAAAGAAACAATATCATAAGGGAGGCGCACACTTCATTGATTGCTGGACACTTTGGTGTAGATAAGATAGTAGCAAATGTCCAAAGGTATTATTATTGGCCACACATGTTTGATAATGTATCTCGTTTCATTAGAGGATTTTCTTTGTGTGAAACAAGCAACCCTAGCCATAGGAAACTAGGATTGTACACTTCACTTCCGATACCTTCATGTCCATGGGAGAGTATCTTAATGGATTTTGTAGGAGGTCTTCCATTGTCAAGGAAAGGTCATGATTACTTGTATGTAGTTGTAGACATGTTCAGAAAGATGTGTATTCTAACACCATGTAAAAATAAAATTACAGCTGAACAAACAACTCATCTTTTCTTTCAAAATATTTGGGTTCATTTTGGTCTTCCTACTTCCATTGTAAGTGATTGAGATTCTCGGTTTGTTGGGAATTTTTGGTCAAATTTGTGGGACATGATGGACACTAAGTTGAAGAAGAGTACAACTTTTCATTCGCAAATAGATGGATTGATCCAGGTGGCTCCAGAGATGCACATAGGACAAAGAGGGCTTATGAAAGCTCGAAAATCAAAGTGATCAAAATGCTTTTGAACCAGGACCAGAGCGTAGATATCGTCGTCTTGATTCTAACGGTGTGAACGTCACTCCAATCCAAGTCCAGATGAGGAGGATAGAGGTAGTCAAAGTTGGGTTGAATTTTGCTAACTGGGCAGGATTAATGAAGACACTATTTGGACTTTTTCCAGCAGACAGAATCCAGCCAACTCCAGCCAGATTTCGGGCGAAATTATTGCCTAGTTAAAACAACTCCTTCGATCAAAATCCGAATTTTAAAAAATGGCCAGTTTGTTTTATTTAACAAAAAATATTAAAAAAAGGGTGGCGGGCCACCAACCTCGCCACCCAACCTTATCCACATAATATGTTAGTGGGGGGGCGGGCCACTACCCCTGGCCCCTCCCATGGAACCATTGGACAATGCATAATGGGCGGTGGGCTGGCCCTTAGGGCACAGACCCAACCACGCCCACTCTAAAAACCAACTGACATTAATACCAAAACAGCCGTAGGAGTTGGCTCTAGGCGGGATGGGCGGGCCCAGCCCGACCCTTTTAAAAATAAATGTTTTTTATGTAAAAAAAGGCGGAGGCGGGGTTTGACCGCCCGACCTCCTCCATAATAACCGATCCATAACAACTCCGCCTAAACTGATTTGTTGGTAAATCTGCCCACAAGTTTATATAAACCTTCATTTGCATAGTGCGTTAGGGGTACGATGGAGGAACCAAGAGCAGGCACAGAAATCGAGATGGCATTATTTTTTTAATTAATTTATTGCAACCATGATTGAGCAAAATTTTTAGGAAGGTGAAATTTTCGTAGTGTCCAAATTGGACAAAATTTATGTCAATCTTACACCTCTCAGCGACACAAACCCTATGGAGCAGTCGATTTCCTGATCTGAGTAGTACATTTTCAAAGGACCCAGAGGAGGGAATCTTTGAGGAATCTAGGGGGAATCTAAAAGATTCCTTGAGCCCTGGATTTTCACTTTCTCAGAATTCAGAAATTTGACAGTCAATTTTTCACTATTCGAAGCCACAAATCTGATGGTGCATTCAAATTTCCCATTTTCTCATTTCATTTTTTGGACACTATTCTAAGTGGAGTGCAGGTGTCAGCATTCAGTGTGCGAGCAGTGATGAGATTCGACACAGTGAGATCGATGGTACGAACAACTTTGACAGCTTGACATCCTCTTCTTCAGATGGACCCTGGATGTGAGATATATGCAGTGCTTTCATGTACTTCTTTTGCTATGCATTGTGCTACACAGATCCCTGTTTGATGTTTGATGTGGGATCTTGTTTCTTACTTGTTTCATGACTCCTGCTTGATGTGATGCAGAATAATTTGTTAGATGTACTTGTTGTCATGATTTGTCATGTTTTGTTTGAGATCCCTTTTTCATCATGTTGATGGGATACTGTAGGTTTTAACCCCGTACAAAAATTAACTGCATATGAATTCTAAAACATAGAAAATAAATAACGTGAGAGCATAACACATAAAACACATATACACAGAGATTTCCCCCTGGATTCCAAAATCGGGACTACCAGCTTGATTTTTCATTATGTTCCTTTCAATGTTACAATACATATCTATACATTCTGAAGCATCCAATACAATGGACCAAAAACCATTGCGTCCAAAACCATGGACCGAAAACCATCACGTCCAAAACCATGTGCGAAAATCATACACAAAACCATAGGTAGGTCCGTGCAACCTAACATAGGGTCCAAAACCAAAATTTTCCGGGGCGTTGCCTCGGACCCATAGAGGGGGGTTACCTGCACCCCTCAAACCCCCTGTGATCCCCCCGCTATGCAATCGGCGCAACGAAGGGGAGGCTCTACCCCCCCTCTAACCCCCTATTAATTACGTGGGCTAATCATGGAAAGAATATAATAGAACCCAACATTCTCCCACTTGTTGTTTTCTTTCCAAAGGGGGCCACAAGAGAGCTTAGTCATTTATCTAGCCCTACAACGCCCATTGTTTCTCTACACCAAGAGAACTTCTCACAACTCACATATTTTGTCAATGCGTCTGTAGTATTCTTCAAAGTGTCCACCTTTACCAGCAACACCTTTTTGTCTTTTATCATATCCCTCACAAAGTGATACTGAACATCAATGTGCTTTGTCTTTGAATTATATGCAGGTTTCTTTGCCAAGAAAATTGCACTTTGGGTATCACAGTCTATCCTTATAGCTCCCTATACTAACCCATACTTGAACACAATCTCTGCAACCAAACTGCTTCCTTGCTTGCATGAGTGGCTACCATGTATTTTGCCTTTGTAGTTGATAGTGGCACTACAGATTGTTTCTTACTCATCCAACTGATTGAACCTCCAAATAGGTTAAACACATACCCACTTGTAGATCTTCTCTGATCGAGATCTCCAGCCCAGTCTGCATCAACAAAGCCACGAATATCCAACACTTTGTCCAATCCTGGTCTTCCTTGGTAGCACAAACCATAATCACTAGTGCCACGCAAATACCTGAAAACCCGCTTCACTGTCGTCCAGTGCTCCTTCCCTGGTTTTGACATAAACCTGCTCAATACTCCCACTGCATGTGCAATGTCTGGTCTAGTACAGACCATTGCATACATCAGGCTACCAACTGCACTTGCATATGGAACATGGGACATGTCCTCTTCCTCTTCTTGTGTCTTGGGACACTGTTCAGCAGATAACCTCACACCTATAGGAATATGAACCTTCACAAGTTTACTATCCTGCATATTAAACCTCTATAGTATTGTCTCGGCATACTTCCTCTGGTTTAACTAGAGCTTCCTCTTTTCTTGGTCTCTTTTAATTTCCATGCCCAAAATATAGTTTGCAACACCAAGATCTTTCATGTCAAATTTGGAGTACAATTGGGTATTCAAATCCTGGATAATTTCTTTGTCATTTCCAACCAACAACATATCATCCACATACAAGACCAGATAAATAACAGGGTCACCAATTAATTTAAAATACAAACAGTGATCTGCTTGCTTCTGGTGAAGCCAAGTCCCCGTATAAATGTATCAAATTTCTGATACCACATCCTTGGTGACTGTTTTATCCCATACAGAGACTTCTTTAACTTGCATACCATTTCTTTCTTACCCTTCACTGCAAAACCTTCAGGTTGCTTCATGTAGATCTCCTCTTTGAGATCCCTGTGAAGAAATGTTATCTTCACATCCATCTGTTCTACTTCAAAATCAAAAGCAACAACAACAGATAAAAGTAATCTAATAGAAGCTACCTTGGTAATAGGAGAAAAAATATCACCAAAATCAATTCCTGGCACCTGGGAATAAGCTTTTGCTACCAACTGGGTTTCCTTCTAGCCAGCAACTCCACTAGATCCCAAGCCTCATTTTTGTGCAAAGATGCCATTTCATCAACCATGGCCTCTTTCCATAGTTTTCCATCCTCTGATTCTACTTCTTCCTTCACAGTTTTGGGATCATCGTCAGTAATAGATAAAGAAAATTTGAACAGAAATCAGATGGACTATACCTTTCTGGCTGCCTTCCTTCTTGAAATGATCTTCTCACACCTAGAGTTTGTGGCTCTTCATCTTCTGATTCCTCCTCTACTGTAGAGTCTGATTCTTCCTCGTTTAGCTCAAACTCTATCTTCTCAAGTTCCTTTGGTTGGACTTCATGTTTAATAACATCTTTCACCTCTTTGAACACCACATCTCAGATGCACATAACCTTCCTTGTTATTGGGTTCCAAAGCTTATAACCCTTTAAACCATCCTTATACCCAATAAAGATGCACTTTTCAGATTTACTATCCAACTTGGTTCATTTCTCCTTTGGAACATGTAAATATGCATCACATCCAAATACCCTTAGATGTGAAAGAGAGGGTTTCTTACCAGTCCATACCTCTTGTAGAGTATTATCCTCCAACATTGATGAAGGTGATCTGTTGACCCGGTAACATGCTGTCTCCACTGCCTCTGCCCACAATTCCTGTCATATCCTGTCACCACTGAGCATGCTTCTTGCTCTTTCCATCAATGTCTTGCCCATTCTTTCTACAACTCCATTTTACTAAGGTGTGTATGGAGTAGTCTTCTGGTGTGCTATACCACACTTTTTACAAAATTCTTCAAATTCCTTACTTTAAAACTCTCCACCATTATCTATCCTCAACACCTTTATCTTCTTCTCTGTCTGGTTTTCCACCACAGCCTTAAATTCTTTAAACCTATCAAAGACTTCAGACTTCTTCTTAAGGAAATATATCCATGTATTCCTTGAGAAGTCATCTATAAATGATACATAGTACACAGACTTACCTAGTGATGGAACCTTTTTCACAGGTCCAAACACATCACTGTGCACAAGCTCTAATATTTGTTTCGTCCACTTACCACCAGAGGGGAAACTCACCCGATTCTGCTTCCCATATACACAATTTTCACAGAAATCAAAATCCAGAGAGCTATTACTCATACCTTCTACCAAACCTTTACCATGAAGTATTTGAAGGCCCTTCTCTCCAATATGTCCAAGCCATTGATGCCACAACATGGTCTTCTCTCCAGAGACCACTAGATTTTCTGCTCCACTTTCAGGAACCATGGAACTATTGCACCCATCAAAAACAGTGCTACCTTGTAGCTTGTACTAAGTTCTAATTCAAACTCCCCGCATCAATACCAGTGCCCCCCCAACCATCTTGCAGGTATACTTCTCGAACACTATTTTTACACCTGCATTACCCAGCTTGCTTACATAAATCAGATTTCTAGCTAATGCAGGAATATGCAGAACACTCGAAAGTGTTCTAACCCTTCCACCTTGCAACTTCAACTTTACTTTTCCGCGACCAACGATTCTAGCCTTCCTGTCATACCCCAAGAAGACATCGCCACGATCATATTTCTCATACTCGCAGAACCACTCTCTATGGGGAGTGAAGTGAAAGGATGCACCTGAGTCAATCAACCATGCCTCATGATCTACATGTGTACTTGAAGAAGCCAAGTACACATCCCCACCTTCATCTGAAGGTGGTTTTCACCTTTGCAGAAGGAGCATCATCAGATCCCTTTCCTTTATCAAGAGCTTTAGATTTACAGTCCCTTTTGTAGTGCCCTTCCTTTCCATATTTCCAGCACACCACCTTTACACGTCTTCCTGGATATTTAGATCTCCCTCGAGATTTAGATCTCCCACTTGATGACTTATTTTTGTTTCTGTTCTGGGATCGTCCTCGTACAGACAAGGCATCACCATTCTATCTCTCCATATTTTTCCGTCTCATTTCCTCTGTCAGCAATGATTAGACTATTTCATCAAAGTGCAAGGAAATTGAATTGTTACCTATTGCAATAACCAAACTATCCCACGAATCTGGTAGAGAACACAACAAATTGATGCACTTATCTTCATCTAAAATTTTAATATCAACAGATAATAACTGACTTACCACATTTTTAAATGCATTCAGTTGCTCTGTCACCGAGTCTCCATCTTTCATCCTCAGGTTATATAGCTTTTTCCGTAGGAACAGTTTATTCACTAGACACTTAGATTGTTACAAAGTCCCTAACTTGTCCCACAAAGCCTTCGTCGTAGCTTCCCCTGATACATTCAATTATACTGAATCTGAGATACACAATCGTATTGTGCTCTTTGCCTTCTAATCCAACTTCTTCCATTCTTCATCGAACACTCCAGTTGGTCTAGTACCTGGATCTACCATGATCCACTAATCTTTATCCACCAATAGATCCTCCATCTTGAGTTTCCATAACTCAAAACTCTGACCATTAAATTTCTCGATCTCTATCTTTCCACTGCTCGCCATCTTCTTTCACCACCAGAATCGATCCCGCAGATCTCCCACTGAACAGGGTCTACCATAGGCCCGAGAAAAACCACTCAGCAACAAAGGCGTCCCCTTGAAGCCAAAACAACTCTGATACCAAATGTAGGTTTTTAACCCCGTACAGAAATCACCTGCATACAAATTCTAAAACACAGAAAATAAACAATGTGAGAGCATAACACATAAAACACATATACACATAGATTTTCCCATGGATCCCAAAACCGGGACTACCATCTTTATTTTTCATTATGTTCCTTTCAATGTTACAATACATATTTATACATGACGAAGCATCCAATACCATGAATTGAAAACCATCGCGTCCAAAACCATGGACCGAAAACCATCGCGTCCAAAACCGTGTGCAAAAATCATGCACAAAACCATAGGTAGGGTTACCTGCACCCCTCAAACCCCCTGTGACCCCCCTGCTACGCAATCGGTGCAACAAAGGGGGGGCTTTGCCCCCGCTCCAACCCCCTTGTTAATTACGTGGGCTAGTGGTGGAAAAATTATAACACAATCCAAAAGATACTCATGTTGTCGCCATGTATGTTTGCATTGAGATCCCTTTTATGCTATGTTAGCAAGATGCTCATTATCATCATCCATGAGTTAGTGTCATACTGATAGGAGTCCTTTTGACAGAGATTTCCTATAGCGGAACATCTCTTGGCGCCACTCCTGCATGAGGGCATTTTCCTTGTATGATAGCGACATCACCTCTTATGTACATCATCATTATTGACAACACTTAATGCAACAGCCTACACCATCTTAACATTGGGGCTCAGAGACGTAGTCCCTCCTGGACAAATGATCTAGGTGGATCTTCAGATACAATGGCATGGAAAAGCTCAGAAATCAAAGTGATTGGAATGAAGTCAACTCAGGACCAGAGTGTAGATCTCGTCATCCTAATTTCAACAATGTGAACGAAACTTCAATCTGAGTCCAGATGATGAAGTTATCACACAAGGAAGGTTGCATTGATCCTTAAGAAAATGAGAATTTTTCCTTTGAAAAAGGGTTTTAAGCCTTAAAGGCAAAATTGAAATAAGAGGACTAATGGAGACAGACTTAAGAGAGGTTCAGTGGAACGCCCGATTGTCGATCTCCTATGAAATCAGATTGGTGGATCAGAGACAATCGGATCATAGGTTTTATATATATATGTATATCATTGGTGGCAGGGTGCGATCGGCGATAAGGCACTAGGCGATATGCGAGCAGGATGCCGACACTATCGGTCGACGCCAATATCAGCAATCGGCGATCGGTGGTCGGGCATCCCCGTTAATCAAGACTGTCCCACCCCCCCCCCCCCCCCCCGATATTGCGATTGCGACAACAGGTCAGACCCGATATGCAAATACGCCCGATTTAATGTTTTTTGAAGTCCGGGTAAAGGAGATTTTGCCGGATTTTAGTGGTTTTTCAGGGTTTTCTTGTATTTATCAGCGCAACGATAAAAGGCCATTTTAAGAGGTGGTTACACCCACCGATCCTTCCACGCTACTGGCCTCTGTTATGAACTAGGCAAGCCCCGATTTAAATGGGATTCTGTCCAAAATCCCATTATAAAACCACGACAATTGGAAAGAGCAGGGATGAGGCATTTTTGCAGCATGTTGTTTCATTTGGTAGGAGGCTGAGAGTGCATATTTGTCTGTTTGGACAGTTTTACATGAATCCATCCCCTTCATTGCTATGGATGCATTGGTGTTTCTTACCTCTCCATCATCGGACATCCATTTCACAGTCATCTTTCAGATTGGAGGTATAAGCGTCTTGTGGACCACTGATGATTGTAATTATTTTCTTTCATCCCATTTAATAAGAAAGGCCTCCCCATTGTTGAGCTGGGCCCCGAGACGTAGTTCGAATTGGACGAAATCCATTATCAAGCCTTGGTGTCTTCTTTTGTGCCTTTTATGTGTTTACTTCTTCTTTTCTTATGTGCACATTTATGTGTTAAGTTGCAATTTTGCATGTGATTCTTTCCATACATTTGTAAGAAAAAACATCCTGGATCAAGTGGTATCAGAGTAAGTCTTTTTAGATGTGAATTGCATGTTTGTATGCTAACAAGAAGCAGGCTTCAAAGAGGTGAAGGGGAAATAGAACCTTTCGATCCAGAAGCAGGGTGTGCACCTCAAAGGAGAAACATGGCAGAAGATGAAGCTCATATTGAAGAGGAGCGCAATTTCAGAAAGACTTTCTATTCAATGGCAGAGAACATTAGTCAGCTGGTTTTAAGACTAGATAAAGCAGAGGAGAGAAATATAGAAGGAAAAGGTTCAACACATGGGAATGGTGGAGAAGAACCCCCTCCTTCTCCTTCTGGTAGTGAAGGCTCTCCTTCCTCTCACCACCATAATCAAAGAAATCCAAAGGATGCATCTAAGAAACCTTTTTTTAAATTAGATGTTAAATTTGATCTTCCTGTGTTTAAGGGTGAAAGTAACACAGAGAAGCTTAACAATCGGATCAGGCAAATTGAGGTTTACTGCAGGATTCAGCAAATCATAGAGGATGAGGTGAAAATCCAGCTGGCCTCTCTACGGCTGGGCAATACAACTCTCGTTTGGTGGGAGAGAAAATTGAAGAGCAGTAAAAATTTGGGTAAGCTCTTTTCCTCATGGTCTAATTTCACTTATGCGTTAAAGGAATAATTTGATCCCTTAGGATACAAACAGAAAGCTTTGATGAATTGGCAACATTTAAGGCAAGGCAAAGGGCAGGATGTTCAGAGTATTACAGAAGAATTTAGGAAGCAAACACTGAATTTGGGTATTGCACTTGATGCACCTAAAGTTGTAACTAATTATATTGGCTCACTACATAGTTATATTAGGAATTCATTGTTATTTTTTGAACCAACCACTATTGATTCGATTAGCGTAAAAGCAATTCATATTGAAAACAGTGGCAAGAATGAAAGAGAGGATCAGTCCAAAAAGACACCATTCAAACCTCCCAATGGCAAATCCAAAGTGAAAATGAAAGGGAAGGAGAAGAAAATAGTAGCAGCCAAAGAAGGAGAGCGGCCTTATTGCAATCACTGCAAGAAGGAAGGCCACGATGAAAATCACTGTTGGAAGAAGCACCCAGAAAAGCGTCCAAAGAAGTATGGAGGAAAAGGGAAGAAGAAACAGTGGCAATGACACAACAAGACCTTGGATTAGATTCAGGAGATGAAGTGTTGGTCACAGTAGAGGGAACAAAAGGTACCCTTACACCTCATGTTAATTCTAAATCGCATGAAGGCACCCGTTTTGTAGATGAGTCCCTTTCGAATGACCGAAAAATAATTGAATTATTTCATATCAGGGTTGTAGTAAATCACACAAAAGTAGAAACTCTGTTTGATACTGGGTCCCAATCAAACTTAATTGTAGAATCCCTGGTAAAGAAGCTTGGCTTAGAGACAAAGCCACACTCGAAACCTTACCCGTTGGGATGGATACATGATAAAGTGAAATTGAATATAACCCAGCAGTGCAAGGTCAAATTTGTGATTGCGTCTAAGATAGTAGATGAAGTAGAGTTGGATGTAATACCATTGGATATATGTGGCATGGTATTAGGGAGCCCATACCTATATGATAGAAAAGAAGTCTTTTTCCACCATGAGAATAAATATCAAATCACTAAGGATGGGGTAGAATACATAGTGCGGGTTCATCAAAATAAAATTAATGCCAGCCTCGTAAGCGTTGGGCAAATGAAAAGACTAGTGAATTCCAGTAAAACATGCATGCTAATGGTTGTAAGGGAGAAAGAGGCCGAATTCGTTGATGCGATCTAGGGCTGTGATGGGAAGCATAAACAGGAATTAATGGAATTGATTTCTAATTATAATGAACTGTTTCAGGAGCCGAAAGGATTACCTCTGAAGAGGGAAATCCAACATGAAATCCATCTATTGCATGATGCACCTCTGCCAAATATCGACATGTACAGGATGTCGGCGATTGAGATGGAGGAGATCAGAAGGCAAGTGTGAATTGCTGGACTAAGGCGTCATCAGGCCGAGCACCTCTTCGTGTGGTTCACTGATTGTTCTAGTGCCAAAGGAAGATGACAGCTGGAGGATGTGCATGGATTACCACGCGCTCAACAAGATATCGGTGAAAAATTGCTATCCCCTCCCACGCATAGATGATTTGTTAGACCAATTAAAAACTGTGTTTATTTCACAAAGTTGGATTTGCGTAGTGGCTATCACCAGGTCAGAATCGCGGAGCAGGACGTGTGGAAAACTACCTTCAAGACCAAGCAGGGGTTGTTCGAATGGATGGTGATTCCATTTGGGCTTTGCAATGCTCCAACCACCTTTATGCGGGTT
>APFE030062608.1:71252-85149 GCA_000404065.3 Pinus taeda
GAAAGAGCTGAGGCAACCTCTCATCACCATACATATACCACACATGGCAAGGAAAGGTATAACCAGTTTCGATTTTCGAATATTCATTTCGATTATAATCATGTTGTTAAAGATGAACGTAAATCATCGAATCAAAGAACATGTACCTTTTGTGGATTACATAACCATACTTTTTCTAAGTGTTGGAAAAGAATAGCAACACACAAAAGGAGGCATGAAAGACCCTCTCGACAGCAGGTAAAGAAACAGGTTAAACATATATGGAGGAAGAAAACCTATTGCAGTCATTGCGATAGAAGTGGCCATCAAAGAGCCACTTGTTGAAGGCTCCATCCAGAACATCGCCTTAATGACAATGTGTCAGTGCATGAACCAGGTGAAGCAGTTGTTCAACCATCGAATGCGCCACAAGGAGGCGACCCATTCACCTTGATAAGTGAAAAATGGTTTCTAGATATGATAGCGTGTCATGGTCATTCTTTTGTAAATCATTTGTTGCATTTTAAAATGTAAAAGTGATGATGTGTGTTCCACCACTTGTTAAGAAACAATGATGTCTGGTCTTATTTTGTGTTGCATTTTAAACTCTGAAAGTGATGTTGTGTTTCCATCACTTGTCAAAACAAAAATAATGTTTGGCCTTATCTTTGTAAATCATGTGTTGCAGTGATGATGTGTTTTCCATCACTTGTTGAAACAACAATGATATTTTGGCCTTGTTGTCGTAGCTAGGGTATCGTTTCCATTTCGATGTAAACTTGACCACTGAGTATGTGTTATAAACTCGTGGCAAGTATGATATGCTTGGGTCATGAAAGTCAAGCATATAATTTGCAAAACAATGTACTACAAGTTGCAGAGGTTTCAGGTGTCGGCTCATTGCATAAGGCTTCGAAGAACAAAGGTGAAGGAGATGGAAGCGAGACCTTTCAAGACCCTTGTGATGTAGACAAGGTACATAAAATTTGTAGATTGTTTTTCAAGCTTTTGGAGGACCAAAAGCTCCTCAGTGGGGAGGATTGATCCAGGTGGCTCCAGAGACGCACACAAGACAAAGAGGACTTATGAAAGCTCGAAAATCAAAGTGATCATAGTGCTTTCGAACTAGGACCAGAGCGTAGACCTCGTCGTCCTGATTCCAACGATGTGAATGACACCCCAACCCGAGTCCAGATGAGGAAGATAGAGGCAGTCAAATTTGGGTTGACTTTTGCTGGCTGGGCAGGATTAAGAAGACACAATTTTTTCGGCAATGGAATCGGGTCAAATCCGGCTAGATTCCCGGTGAAATTGTCACTTGGTTAAAGCAACTCCTACGGTCAAAATCCGAATTTCAAAAATGGCTTGATTTTTTTGTTTAACAAAAAAATATTAAAAAAAAGGGTGGTAGGCCACCAACCCCACCACTCCAATCTTATCCACATAATATGTTAGTGGGGGGGTGGGCTACTACCCCTAGCCCCTCCCACAGAGCCATTGAACAATGCATAACTGGTGGTGCACCGGCCCTTGGGGCACAGACCCAACCAGACCCACTCTAAAAAACCAACTGCCATTAATACCAAAACAACCGTACGAGCCGATGGTAGGTGGGATGGGCGGGCCGCCCAAGGCAGGCCCAACCCAACCCTTTTAAAAATAAATGTTTGTTATGTAAAAAAATGAGGAGGCGGGGTTTGACCACTCGACCTCCTCCATAATAACCGGATCCGTAACCACTCCGCCTAAACTGATTTGTTGGTAAATCCGCCCACAAGTTTATATAAACCTTGATTTGCATAGTGTGCTAGGGGCAAGATGGAGGAACGAGGAGCAGGCATGGAAATCAAGACAACATTATTTTTTTAATTAATTTATTGCAGGTGGAACCATGACTGAGCAAAATTTCCAAAAAGGTGAAATTTTCGCAGTGTCCAAATTGGAAAAACTTTATGTCGATCTTACACCTCTCAACGACACAAACCCGATGGCACAGTCAATTTCCTAATCTGAGCAGTAGATTTGCTGAGGACCCAGAAGAGGGAATCTTTGAGGAATCTAGGGGAATCTAAAAGATTCCTTGAGCCCCAAATTTCCACTTTCTCAGAATTCAGAAATTTGATAGTTGATTTTGCACTATTCGATGCCACAAATCTGATGGTGCATTCAAATTTCCCATTTTCCCATTTCATTTTTCAGCCACTTTTCTAAGTGGAGTGCAATTTTCAACATTCAACGTGCGAGTAGTCATTCAATGAGATTCGACACAATGAGATCGATGGTATGAACAACTTCAGTAGATTGACATCCTCTTCTTCAGATGGCCCCTGGATGTGAGGTATATGCAATGTGTTCATGTACTTCTTTTGCTATGCATTGTGCTGCACAGATCCCTATTTGATGTTTGATGTGGGATCTTGTTTCTTACTTGTTTTCATGATTCTTGCTTGATGTGATGCAGAATCATTTGTGGGGTGTACTTGTCGTCATGATTCGTCATGTTTTGTTTGAGATCCCTTTGTCATCATGTTGATGGGATACTCATGTTGTCACCATGTATGTTTGCATTGAGATCCCTTTTATGCCGTGTTGGTAGGATGCTCATTATCATCATGCACGAGTTAGTGTCATACTGATAGGAGTCCTTTTGACTGAGAGTTGCTGTAGCAGAACATATCTTGGCACCACTCCTGCGTAAGGGCATTTTCCTTGTATGATAGAGACATCACCTCTTATGTACATCATCACTATTGACAACACTTAATGCAGTGGCCTACACCATCTTGACATCGGGGCCCGGAGACATGGTCCCTCCTAGACGAACTCCATTATCAACGAATTATGTTTTCATGTGTTGATGATTTTCATGTTCCTCTTCTTTATAGCATGTAGATGTATTCATTAATGTTCTTTTAAAAAATGCAATTTAACACATCATGAAAGTAAAAGGTCTTGGAAGGGTCCTTTGTCACACCTGGACCCGGATCATGGAAAAATCGAGGTGGTCAATAGGACGGTCATTCATCTTCTTAGAGGGTACTGCAATAAACATCCCAAGTTGTGGGATGAACAGTTGCATTACATACAACATGCATACAACATGGCAAAGCATGCTTCCACAAACACATTACCATTTGAGGCATGTTTTGGGTACTTTCCAAGATCGCCATTGGACTTCATATTTGAGAAAGATGTCACCATCGATGGTCATAGTGACATCGATAAGGCAAGGAAATTCATTGAGCAAATTCAGTTGATACATCACACAATGCAAGAATAGTTGGAAAAGAATCAGAGCAGCTACAAGGAAATGCATGGCAAACACTGTGTCGATCATAAATTTCAAGTTGGATACGAAGTTTGGTTACATATTATCAAAGAGAGACTTCTAAGGGAAGGTCAAAATCTTAAGCCAATCCGTTATGGTCCTTTTAAAATTCTGGAAAAGATTGGTGACAATGCATTTAAGCTAGATTTGCCTCCTTATATGAAAATATACTCTATTTTTAATGTTGAGAATTTTAGATTGTTTGAGCCTCCTTTGATTGATGATCAAGGAGAGCATGTTCAGTTGCCATCAATAGATGATTTCTTGCCAGAATATCTTGATGAACTTCAGCAAGATCTCATACTTGATAGAAGAACTAGAACTTTAAAGAGAGGGAATTTCGAATACCTTCGAATGGGACTGAAGGGACAAAATCCTTCTATGGCCAAATGGTTGTAGATTCAGAAGGTGAGGGAGTTGTACCCTCACCTGTTGAACAATTAATAGTATCTTTTGGGTTCCAAAAGGCTTCCAGTGGGGAGGAATGATCAGGTGATTAGTATTTAGCTCAAAAATCAAAGTGCTCAGAATCGCTCAAAACCTTAACAACTGTGTCCATCTCAATGATATGATCCCAATGCAACTCGTTTCACTCCAAATTGAGCTTGTATGAGGAAGATATCATGTTTTGTCTGCTTTTCCAAATAGAAGAATTTTTGCAAAAAAGAGGTACAGTCACTGCATAGTCAGTGGTCCGTACTGCTGATGTAGCAAGTGACCAGGCAAGTCAATGGGATGTTCAAGGGCCAGTAAGGTTTTGACAAGAGGCATACCATGGTTGGTCGATGGGTTGATGATTTGGCTTCATTTTATTGGTCAAGGATGGAACAATGAGGAGGGGAAAAGTGGAAATCCCGGAGGTCGCCACGTGTCCCTCCCCAAAGGTCCGCATATTGGCGCGTAGTGAAAAATTTATGGGCAGGCCAATGGAGTCAAACCTACAACCTCACCTGAATAAACTCCAAGTCTTACCACTATACCACCATGTTGTGACTTAATAGTTTTTGGTCATAACATATATTTAAAGTTTGATACATTGACGGTTGGGGGGAGAAGGTAGCCAGCCCCGTGGCCCAACCCCCTCCCATGTGACCATTACCATAAAACCACAAGCCAATAGTTAACGGTAACCGGAACCCTTACCGCTCACATGTGAACACCACCATTAAACTGTTGGTTAACAGTTAGACAAAACCGCGCCATAAAACGCGCTTAAAGCGCTGATCATAATTACACCTAATTAATTTGACTTATCCACTAATTAATGTAGAGTTTAGTTCGGCAGAAAGTTTGGCGGTACCCCCAAATCGACAGTAACTCTAGATTTAGTGGATTTAACTGGAGTGCCTCCAGTTTTAATGGAGGTTTATTAGGAGATATTGATTTTGCCATAAATTTTGCAAAATTTGACCGAATTGGGATCAGGAAAAGGCATTCCTAGATGATTTTGATGTTATGAGCACATTGAAGTAGGTTTCAGGAGTAGTAGAGGATTGTGAAGATCAATTTTTCCATTTTGAGATAATACAGAGGCCCAAGCCATGGAAGTTGGACTAAGGAGATGTAGCCCAAGAGGGGTGAAATCCTTCGTCAAAACACTATGTTAAGTGTTCATTTTGATGGTTTTATGTACATTTGTTTGTTGTTGTTCAACACTTTACTTTCATGCTATTTTTCTCATGAATTTGACATAAAACTTGATAAAAATTTACTTGTTCATTCACAAACACCATAAAGGAAAGATAAGCAATTATTTTTAATTCTAAAGTTGAAATTAGCACAAAAAAACTAACATTCAACAATAGATCAGGGGCCCTGGTGGAGTTTTAAAATTAAAAGGATTAAAGGTTGGGTTAGTTTGTCGGGTGGAATTATTTGTTGTGTCGGGACCTTCCGATGGTGCAAACCTGACACCACAAATGGCTCAAAGGTTACGCGCCCAGTTGTCTTTGTAAATAAGTCAACAACAGATGGGTTGACCAACAACCAATGACTCAAATTGGTTTCAGAATCACTACCAGCAGGCCTCACTCGTCATGGTGGGTTCTCTCATAACCCTGCATCAAGTGAGTGTGACTATGCAACATAGTTCATCATGTCATCACCAAGTCACCTCCACGTCACTCTATCATATCACAATGTCATTTTCACCACCTCATCCCATCCCGTACACATCACTTCAGCATTAAATCATGTTTTCCCTCCCATTTTTCTGTTTTCTTCACAAATTCCATTTCATTTTCATTTTTCTCATTGTCATTTTCAATTCACAGTGTTTGTAGCACGTTGCAGTCGCTGTCCCACTTGAATTCAAATTCGTTAACGCCAACCATTATTATCCAAGTATTTATACGCCATATCCAACTATTAAAATCTTTTAAATGTCCAAGAATACTATTCTTTCGAGTTCTTCAACCCACATTCCTCTCATGGACATTGAGAGCGATGTTTTGATCCTATTTGCTCACTAAATTTAGTGGAACTTCGTCAACACATTCTAGTTAACCAAAATGAGTCTCCAGTGAATGTTGCAGTTATAAGGTCTGTTCTATTTTCTACTATAATTCCCCAAACTTATGTCTTCTCCGACTTCATCTACTGGTTGGTCTCATCTCTTTATCCCCAGAAGTGTTTTGTAATGAATGCTTTAGGTGAAAATATCTCTTAGGCATCTTTTCTTTTAATCCAAAAGGCATTTTTTTTTCCACCTTCAAACCTTTATGCTCCATTTTCAGAGGAAACCTTGTTAACAATCTTTCAAAATTTGTCTAGGAAGGATTATGCCTAGATGAACTTCTTTCTAATGCCTACAGGACAATAATTACCTTTGGAGTCCACTCAGTTTCCTCTTGAAACTTTTATTGAAGATGTGAGACGAGTTTTGCAAATAATTGCTAAGGTTTTGGGAAGGAAAGATACAACTGTCATTGACCAAGCTGTTTTGGGAATGTTCAATTTAATTATGCAACCTGAAATTGTTCTTGGTATACCATCTTATTTGGAGAATTTGGTCAATTCCCAGCAGTCAAACCTAGTTCTTACCGGAGAGTTTCATGCATTTGGGTCTGAATATAATGGATGCACATAAAAAGGCAATCAATAGTGAATTGGACAGATACCCTGAAAATTCATTCCAATTATGAAGGATTCACATATTTCACTACTTATTTTATGTTAGTTGCCTATTCCATCGTAAGTAGTTCTTCTCCACTTTGTATTTTTCCAAAAGCCCATTCTCTTCTGCAACTTAGTAAAGATGTCAAAGTGGGTGATTGGTTCAAATTTGAAGATTATGCTGAAATTAGACTGCATGGAGGAGAGGTTGCCCCTTATAGACTTCCTACATTTGTACCGATGAGATTATTTTATTTAGAATTCATCAAACATAGCTTGAATGTCGACTAGATTCACTTTGTACCAGAGAAAAAGGGGCATTTGTTCAAATTGCCTAAAACTGTTGGGCCTTTCATTGTGAACAATAGACAGAAGCACAATAAAGAATGGAGATTGAAACTCCACATCTTACAAAGAGAGGTTTGAAAAGAGGCAGTGAAGAAATAATTTATTTGGATGATGAAACAAATCAAATCTCTAAAAAGCCAAGGTTGTCTGAAAAGGAAAATGAGTTTGAATATATTGTTGGAAGCTCCTTAGCTGCAATGGGTTTTTAGCTGCAATTGGGAGAAGTAACTTGTACACCTTCCTCCCTTGTACTTGAAGAAACTTCTCAAAGTTTTGTTCATGTTATAAAACAATTATATAGTCAAATTGAGGAAATAAATAGGAAGATAAAGGAAAGTGTTGAGTCTCAGCTTGAAACACAATCTATTTCTGAATATCATACTAGATTGTTGTCTGCCATGGATCTTGAAAGAAGCCAATTGAAACTATCTTTTTCTCATCCTTCTACTCTAATTGTTTCATCATCAATAAGTTTTAAAATTGTCAACTTGACTGTAGATGCGAGAGAAATTCCATCTCCTGACAAAATCAATTTGCACAGGCAAATTGGAGAATTAATTTATAGTGATCTAAGTAAAAATCCCTGGCTACCGACAGGACATAATATTTACTAGGAAAAGTTGTAAATCAGATGAAGTTGGAGAAGGAAAATTCCATAGAATTATTCACTTAGAATGAAGAATTGAAGAAGTTAATTGTTAAAATTGGTGTCAATCCTGAAGACAAAACTATTGTACAAAAACTCTTGCAAGGGGCAGACACTGAAATTCCAGTGTTAAGGAAAAAGTTGAAATTAACTTTCGTGGAGCATGTCATGGCCCCTGGGGTAGCCCAAGTAGAGAAAGAAAAAGAAATTTTGACAAATGAAATCTTACAGAGGAACAAGGAAATAGTTGCCCTCAAGGAGATGAATTCTAGCTTGTAGTAGAAGCTAGATACACATGTGTGTACTATCTTGGTACAACTAGATTCTGAGGATCCAGCAAACAAATTGACCATAGTAATGATTGAATTGAAGATATCAGAGTATGAAATGAAAAAATGCAAAGAAACTTGGATGATATAAAGCAAATTCTGAAGATAACAGAAAGGGAGTTGGCCATGGCCAAAGACACTACATCAAATTACTAGAATGACTACCAGAATGCTTGCCATGAGATTAAAGAGTTGAAGGAAAGAGTAAAGGGAAATATGTCCCTCATTCAATCCAGGGAAATTATCTGGAACAATAATATTCACACAATCAAAAACATTTGGAAGTTCATGTCAATTGTAGCAAAGAAGAAGACTATTGTTAGAGATTTGGAGGCATCATTGTTGCCAGTAAATAGAAGATCCAACAATGTGCACAATTGGCTAAGAAGATAATTGATTTTCTTAATTCCTAGTCATCACAAGAATTAAGAGAAATGAAAATTGAAGACAAGACAAAGTTAGTGTTGGAAATTAATAAAATGGTGTTGAAAAATTTATATAGGAAGACAGCTAAGAAAATGTTGGGAGAGGTAAAGAAGTTGTTCTAAATTTCAACACCGACTTTGATAAAAGAACAAGGTAAGGATTGCCCTCTTAATGGGATCAAAAGGGAAATATGCTTTGCCTGGAAACTTATGAAACTTTTATGGTAGAAGCTAAAAGAAAGATTTGAACCTCTCATGAAAAACAACAGTTCTAAAAGGAGCAACAATTGTTAATTATCTTCACAGAGATTTTTAGTTATTATGGTTGATGAGGAATCTTTTACTGAGAAGGCAACTTACAATAGAATTATTAATTTTAGAATGGCTCGCACAAGGTTTGTAAAGAGTCAGATCTCAAATGTGACAGTGTGGAAGAAATGTAGAGAGTGGATGTCCCCTACAACAACAACAATAGAAGTTGGACGCTGTACAAATGACCCGGCACAAGAATCACAATTTACTCAAGGAAGAAAAGCCACCTATTATTTTATGAGAATTTTCCAAAAATGTATTTGTAATAATAGTATAATTTTGTTGTTAATTTATCATATATAAAGTCATTCGAATGACTAAATAGACTAAAGTAGTTCAAGTAGTTAGTAGTTTTTGACAGTTAACAGTTCCATAACTGTCATCATTGTAATGATCATACAAAAGAAATTTTGGAGAACCAGGAAGGGTTCCATATTTTTGACTTCAGAAGGCAAATACTTTTTCTGTGTAATGTTTCTCATCTTCATGGAGGTTTAAATAATTTTTTTTCAAAGTGATTCCGAACAGATCTTTGGATGTGACATGTGTCCTTATGTCTTTCTGAAATCATTTATTGTTTTTCTTCTATGGGAAAGAGTAATGAAGAAACTGATTTTTAATGATATTGTTTTACTGAATTCACAGTATCTGTAAGTTGAAGTTAAATAACCTTAATATTCACTCCTCTTTTCTGTATTTCCATTCCTCTCTCTTCCATATTTATGCTAAAGTTTGAGGCAAAATATTCTGTTATATGTAGCCTATTGTTCAAAACTTTCAAACATATTTTTCATCTCTTTACTACAACTTAAAATCACATTCGTTGTTAGAGAGGCCACTTTGAAAGGTGTTTCATTCCAAGAAGATTTCATAATCATTACTTGTAAAAAAAAGAATACTTCTAAAGTTTCACAATGGGACAACAAATAAAGTTTGTTATCATTTTGAATAGATGTCCTAGGCACTAACCTCTACTTAGCCAACAGTTGTCTCTAAGGTTACAATAGGTATCATCTGCAAATTGCAAATAAATGACTTCTTTAACATTCCTGGTGATGGAGAGACTTGGAAGAGCTCTTCTCTCCCAAGATTTTTCACGATTTTTTCTTGAACTCTCTGCCACAAGAATGTACAACAAAGGAGAAAGTGAGCAAGGCTTGCCAGAGACCTCTGGAGGCTTTGAAGAAAGGGGAAGACCTTCCATTGATCAAGGGGGCTATCTAAGGAAGACCAATACAAACATTTATCCATTTTATAAACTATTTGTTGAATCCAAGATTTTTCATGATGAGAAAGAGGAAAGGATGACATACCCGGTCAAATGCATTTGCCATGTCCAGTTTTATAGAAAATCTTAGATCCCCGTTTTCCTTGATTGTATGAATCATCTTCTGTACCAGGATGATGTTGTCCAGAATGTACCCGTGTTTGAGAAAACCACCCTAGTTTTATGAAATGAATCTCGACATTACTCACTTTAATCTACCAACTATAATTTTTGTCAAAATTTTGTAAGAGGCATTGCATAGTGAAATGGGTAGAACTTGTTGAATATTGTTGCTTCAGTCTCTTTAGGAATTAGAGTTAAGAACGTAGAATTCATTCCCCATCCAACCTTTCCTTTTCTTTGGTTCAATTAAGCATTCTAATTAGGTATTTCTTAATGAGAGACTAGAAATATCAATAAAAGCTAATAGGGAACTCATTAGGGCTTGGGGCCTTGCCAAGGTCTGTTTGGTCTAAAATACGGATGCAAATTACAATTTCGTTTACTATCAATCCGGGTAAGTAAACTTCAAGGAACATCCAATATATATGGACTTAGAGACAAACTAAACTTTTCTAGGTGAAGAAATGCCAAAGCTCCCTTACAGGAGGCCTTTCATTGGGATCTCCAACACCTATTTAGTCATCTAACAAAATGAAATCTAAAGACATTGTGACAAGTGTAAGAAATATTAAAGCTCCCTTACAGGAGATTGTTCATGATATTTCTAATCATTTTAATCAACAAACTATTTAAACCAATGAAATCAAACAAATCAAATTCATTGAAAGAAGCATTAATACTTTCTTACGAAAGGTCATTCGCTAATATTTCAAACATATGAACCTAATGAAATTTACAAACACACATAAAATGAAAGCTTACCAAAACAAAAGTGTACTTGCTAAACAATGGGGGCCCTTCCAAGGATTCACAAGCACATCAAAAGAGAAGCCAAATGTAGAAGATAAAAGAAGCTCCATTTTATTTATCATCAATTGCAAATTGCAATTACAAGTTCTACATCCCAGGAGGCTCTAAAATCTCCATTACAATGGTTCCAAATTATAACTTCTCATTACAATTTATAAGATCCTAAGGTTCTAAATTCAATTCTAAATTCTAAATTCCAAAGTTACAAATGAAGGAGAAAACACTCTTGAATTTAAGTATGGGGGATTACGCAGTGCATTATATTAGATATCATTTTGGGATTCAACTGCGTTAAGTAAGTCATTCAAACGTATGACCATTTCCATGAGAGGTATTCGTAACTGACTAATTTCTCATGATTTTTGAATAGTTCACTTAGCACTCATTGCATCGGGTGATGCTCACAGGGGTGAAGAAGTGGGATTGAAACTAGTGAAAAGTGGATAACGAATCACATAGCATCAATCATCACTTCTGGGGCTTTCACCTGGTAACCAGGACTTCCCAGGAGGTCACCCATCCCAGAACTCCTCTGGCTCAAGCGCGCTTAACTATGGAGTTTTTCCCCACAATCAAGCCCACTTAGCTTGCTACCCCATTTAAAAAACCTTAGCAAGTATTGTGCCTCATGAACCATTCAAGTAGAGATCCCTTGACGCTTTTTGAATTTAAGTATGGGGGATTACGTAGTGCATTATATTAGATATCATTTTTGGATTCAACTGCGTTAAGTAAGTCATTCACGTATGACTATTTCCATGAGAGGTAGTCGTAACTGACTAATTTCTCATGATTTTTGAATAGTTCACTTAGCACTCATTGCATTGGGTGATGCTCACAGGGGTGAAGAAGTGGGAATAGCTCCTGGATTGTTGAGACCTGGAGGAACAATTCCTGGTGAGAACATAGAAGAGGCACCCACAAATGGAGGAGGTCTTGCGAGGGTGGGTTTGGATGGATCGACTAAGAGGGTAACAACAAGGTGCTGAGGAGCTGGTTGTTGATCAGATGTACCAGACTGCTTGAGAGCAGCCCGTGACGCTTGTAACATGCAAACACTCAAAGAGTTAGACTCTAAGATGAGAGGGGGAGGATTAGGGAAAAAACCCAGCAATGAGGAATCTTTGTAGACTTCGGGTGAACCATCGGTGAGAGGAGTTGAAGATTGCTTATCTGACACTGATGAGATAATGGACTTAGGGGAGGTTACGGATGTCGACTCGTAGTAAGTCAACTGATCGATGGTAACAATCTTCCCTTGATGGGGGAAGCACATCTTGTAGAAAATTGCAGATGCAATGGCTGACATGGAATATGTGTAACTACGACCCAAGAGAATGGTATAATCAAAAGGGGAATCAATAACCTCAATGTCTACATGGACAGTCTTGCCTACAAGAGTCACTGGACAATTGCGGTACATGCCAAGAGGCTGGGAGGAGTTTTTGTCCCAGGCACGCAAAGTGATGGTGGATGGGGACAACTCAGGTGACTTAAGTTGTTTCCAAATAACTGCAGACATCAAACAGGTGGATGCACCTTCATTAATAATGCATAAGGAGATGATGGCATTACAGACTCGAACTAATATCTGGAAAGCAATAAATGAAGGTAAGGGGGGATGTTCTGATGTATCAATTGGGAAGACAATCAAATGATTGTCAGAAGGATCTACCGTGGCCAAAGTAGTTAGTATAGATTTCTTTTGAGATGGGCACTACTAGAGTACCTCCAACGTTGACATGAGGACAGGTGTTTACGCCAAGTTGTCTACTATACTGTATGTATGGGCAACTTTGTTAGAAGCCGCGTTACAACGTAATGGACTGTTATGAACATAAATTATGTAAAAATAAATAAAAATAGATAATAAATAATAAACATAATAATATAAATATAATAATAAATAAAAGTAAATTAACTAATGGTTAGTTAGTTAATAATGAAAAGGCATGTCTTAGAGACATGCCTGTTTGTGAAAGGGTACTTAACTGGCTATATATACAGGACCCTCATTCTCATTTGTACTCATCCTACATTAATTCTTTATATAATATACAATTTAAACTTACTATCCTACGATGGATGTCTTTGTTTATGAAGTATTTTAATAATTTCGCTGCGTATACAACTGGTGGTCGTTACATTGGTATCATAGTTGTTCGATCCTCTGGTCGCTCAACCTTTGCACAAAGGCGTGTTCTCTAATCCAGGTCTTTGATTGTCAAATTCATCAACAATTGTTGTCGTTGAAGCGTTTCGCCACAAGAATTTGGAGTTTCTCCATTTCACTATCAAGCATTTGGCCATTGAATATATATATATATATATATATATAAATATATATATATATGGACAGAAATTACGTAAAAAAAAAAAAAAAAAAAAAAAAAAAAAAAAAAAAATAAAAAAAAAAAGAAGAAAGATGAAAGATCAAAATTCAAAAAAAATAAAAAAAAAATAAAAATATGGTAACATATAAAGATTTAAAAATAAATAAATAAAGATGGTCCGATGTAAATTTTGAAGGAGAACATTCATATATATAAAAAAGGTTCTACAGTATTGATAAAAAGTGCATAATAAAGATAAGAGGGAATCTTTCCAAATATATTTAAAACTATAAGTAAGAGAAGTAAGAGAAGGAAGAGTAGATAATATGATCTTGATCCTTCATTAAGTGGTTTACAAGCCCATGGTTATAGAAACCCATGTTAATTTCCCATGGTATTTTAAAAGTAAAAGAAAAACAAAATAAATACAAAATCTCTTTATGTGAATGGTAAGTTTTAATTTTTACGTGGAGAAACCCGTGGTTTTAAAAACCTGTGGTAATTTCCCATGGTATTTTAAAAGTAAAAGAAAAACAAAAGGAATATAAAATCTCTTTATTTGAATGGTAAGTTATACTTTTTACATGAAGAGTAGATACTATTATTTTGATTCTTCATTAAGTGGTTTAGAAGCCCGTGGTTTTGGTTTTAGAAACCAATGGTAATTGCCCGTGGTATTTTAAAAGTAAAAGAAAAGAAAAGGAATACAAAATCTCTTTATGTGAATGGTAAGTTTTATGTTT
Organism: Pinus taeda; assembly: GCA_000404065.3. Lineage (NCBI taxonomy): Eukaryota > Viridiplantae > Streptophyta > Pinopsida > Pinales > Pinaceae > Pinus > Pinus taeda. The sequence goes on from APFE030062608.1 coordinate 85,010, forward strand.
TACGTGGAGAACATTAACCGAGTCAAAAGTACATAAGTGAACATATATTTTATAATACACGCCAAAGTTGAATAGCCACGTTTCACTAGGGTTGTAACTTTTCAAAAAGAAAAAAAATATTATAAATAAAAGATATATAA
>APFE030062614.1:31077-59477 GCA_000404065.3 Pinus taeda
GCACAATGAAGGGGGGCTCCGCCCCGCCTATAACACCCCGGTTCACTACGTGGGGTAGCCGTGGAAAGAATATAACACAACCCAACAAGTACCATTATTATTAGCCCCATTTTAGTCGAGCTATATGGAACTATTTTAGAAAATAAGATTATCCTATGGCTAAAAAGCCATGATAAAAGAGAAAAAAGAAACACTTGGTTAAGGAGATATCATTTCATTGTGGACCACCTTTTTAATATTAAGATCATTGTGGAGGAGTGTTTCAATTATAAAAATGGTCTCCTTTATTGTTTTTTTGACTTCAAAAAGGCTTTTGACACCATTCCTTGCGAAAACCTATAGAAGAGGCTGGAAGAGATAATGGTTCCTATTGAGTTGAGGGTTATCTTGATAAGGTTGTATGATAATATTATTGAAAAGTTTTAGACCTCTAAGGGTTATTTGAAATAAACTAGCTGCAATATCAAATTCAAACAAGGGTTTCCCTTCTCCCTTACCCTTTTTGGCATATACATTCATAAGGTAGAAGAGTGCTTGGAAGAAGTAGGTTGTCTTGGCCCCACTTTTACTGGTATATTCATCACTCTTCTTCTTTAAGTCGATGATATTTTTATTTTTGGAAAAGAATTGTTATGATCTTGGAAAGAATCTAAGAATCCTCCAAGTTTTTTGTTTTGAAGATGGGTATGATTTCTAATACTAACAAAACAAAAGTCATCCATTTCCTTCATATAATTAAATCTAGAAATTTCACATATGATACTGTCATATATAAGAACTTAGAGGGAGCTCATTCATATAATTAAATATAGAAATGTCACATATGATACTGTCACATATAACAACAACTTGGAGGGAGTTCCTTCATACAAATATCTTAGAATTCATATCTCTCACAAGATTTACTAGAATTATAGTATATAGAAAAGGATAAATGAAGGATGGAAAACCTATAAGTTGACAAATATTTTGACATGGGATTAGAAAAATAAATCCTCTTTGAGACTCTTTCCACCCATGTTATTTTATATAGATGTGAGGTTTGGGGATGCAATATATCTAGATATTCATGGGGGAAGATTGAAAAAATACTAAAATGGTTTATGATGTATTATCTCAATATTAGAGGAAATACACCCTAGCTTATCCTTCTCATCGAATTAAGCCTTCCCCCCATTGAGAGCATGTCTATGACTAGGTATCCTACGTATTAGAAGGGGTTAGACAACATGGAAGGAAATAGGTTTCCGAAAATTACTTCTAACTCTTTCCAAAACCATCTTTGTTTAGAGTGAGGATGACCTAAGGATCCCAACCTTGGATAGAACACCAAGGGATAGAGGAGGAGATAATTATACATAATAAGGATATTAAAAATGTTTTTACATCAAAATTTAAGGAGAAATTTGAGGGTGATAAAAAATTAGAGTGTAAAAGGAAACTAAGATATTATAAGGAGGTGATTAATACAAATATAAAAAATAAAAAGTATCTCCCTATATCTTGGCTAGTGTAAAGAATAAAATGAACATTGCTAAAACAAGAACAAATTATTAAGAGTTACATAGTGAAACTAGGAATTGGTCAATTCCTATAACACCACAGGATGAAAGAGTCTATTAACTTTGTGATCTTAATATTCTTGAATATGAAAATCACTTATCTAATACTATCTATATTATACTCAAATTAGATCTAACTTCCAAAATATTTGTCACATTACCAACCTTCTCGACTTTTTAACTCAACAATACTATGGTGATCTTGGAACACTTCTCTCAATGTTTTTTTAGTATAGAAATAAAATTCTAATGAATTTTGAGCAATATCTTATCTTCTTAAGGTCCAATGGATCATATTTGGTATTAATGGATGTCAATAATTTATGTAGGAGCATATCTCCAAAGCAAGTCAACAATTGATCTCAAAAGAGCCTTAGGGTTTACGAGAGGAATTTGAACTATACTTAAATCTATAATTTTATTATTTTTGTAATATTTAATAGTTCTAGAAGGATTTGGTTTGTTTTGAGGCTTTGATGCCAACACATCATCCTTTTCTTGTAATAATATGAATAAGTATATTTTAGTAGTGTTGTTACAAAAATTAGGAGTTAAACGTTTGTTTGAACATTGTTAGACTTAAAAGATTTGAATAGCTTGGTTTTTATAAAATATCCTATGTGATCACATAGTAGGAAAGAGAGAGAAGAGAATAAAGAGGGAGTGTGATGTGTGAAGCATAGGAGCTACTACAAATTATATGTAATGTTTTTGAAGAACAATAAACAAAGTTGCATAAATTGGAATGTATCCCAACCATTGTCGTATATGTATTTGTTCTCTATGAGGTTAGTTTATGAGTAGTTATTTCTATGTAAAATTGATACCTGATTATATGTGTGTTTATTGTATATTTCAAGTGGAGGAAGATATATAGTATTAGTCATGCAAGGTCATTGACAGACAAAGGTCAACCAATATTCAAAGTTCCATGGAAAAATTCTTGTATTAGGTTGGATTTTGTTATGAGTTTAAATAGAAATATTGAAACTCCATTACTTGACATTGCAAATGTTAGACGATGAAGAGTAAATACAAAAATTAACATTTCCACTAGTACCGAGATAGATATATGTTAGGACTTTGAAGAAGGAAAATGTATTCCCGATCTCCCAAAACCTCGAAACCCCAACACTAAAACATCAATTGGTAAGGATAAAGTTAGTTGTTAACATAAACATTAATATCGAGGAGGAAGCATACTAATCATTTTAAACAAAAAATTTCTTTCCAAAACCCTGATAATTCACATTCCCAACCCCAAAATCCTAACCATCTGGTATCCCACTTCAAATCCCTAATAATCAATGTTACAACTAGAAAGTTTTATATCAAGTCAAGCTAAAACTTTGTGTTAGGCATTGAAAAGATTCAATACGTCAATTCATGATATCCTAATATATTGAGACTTGAAAATAGATGGAATTGGTTTCCATAAAATAATTCCATTAATAGACATTTCATCTACCGAGACAAAAATATACTGGGGAAATGAAGATTCAATACCCTGATGGGGAAAGATGCATTTGTAGTTAATTCCATTTGATGGGAATTGTTTTTTTGCATTGTCAAAAGATTATGGGTGCCATGAACATATGAATAGAGTACAAAATTACAAAGACTCTATGGAATAAATGAAATGAACATGATAAAGGTCATAGCTACATCAATTTTTGGTATCGTAGTAGGGGTGCTCATTGCAAGAAGTTGGTAGAGAGAGGACAAATAATAGGTTAGGGAAGACCTATAGTAAATTTATTTTTTCTATATGAAATGAGATATGTATGTTTAAGGCTGAAAGTCGTAGATACTTTTTAGAGAAGAGGAACTAATACATGTGATGTCAATGAGAAGGAAGAATATTATGATGAAGGAGAATTATATCTTGGTGAAGAATCATAAAAAGAAAATATATTGAGGATGATGACTAGATTAAGTGCTAGACCAAATATGGAGGTACCCATGTACAAAGGTAATCTAAATGTTGAAGAATTTATTGAGTAGGTTAATGTTATAGATAAATGTTTTGACTATGAAGATGTTGATGACGAAAAGAGAGTAAAATATGATTTTACTAGATTAAAGGGTCATGCAACGTTATGGTCAGATGTAGTGCTACTAGCAAAAAGAAGAAAAGGAAAATCCAAGATTAAAAGCTAGGACAGGATGGTGGAAAAATTTAAAGGTAAGTTCATACCTAAAGTTTACTAGTTAAATATTTTCAAGCAAATGCAAAACCTTAAGTAAAAATCCATGTTAGTGAAATGATATATTGAAGAATTTCATAAAATAAATATAAGAACTTTACATGTATAAGGAGATGTAGAAAAGGTAAGTAGGTACATTAATGGTTGAAGGTATGAAATCCAAGAAGAGATCAACATTCTAACCATAAGGAAAGTTGAGGATGCTTATAAGTATACTTTAAAATTTGAATAGAAGATAGCTAGAAAAGAAAGTAAAAATGATAGAGGAAGGATTCTAGGAAGAGGTAGAGAACAATAAAGTAATAAACAAATATTCCATTCTCAAAGATAAGTAGGGAGTAGATCAAGTTAGTCAAGTAAATCGCCTAGAGGAAGTGATTTTAAAGGAAGAAGATATCATTCTAGAGGTAGAGGTAGAGATAGAGATTACAAAGTTAGATGATATAGATATAATACGTTGGGACATATGGCATGAGATTGTGTATAAAATAGTTACATAACTTAGAGAAGTGCACATGTAGTGGATGGAGATGAGGAAAGTGCGAATTCCACAATATGAGAAGAGCCTCCAAAAGTAGGAGAATTGAAGCTTATGAAAATAGTCACACTCAAGTAAATAAAGGAAGTAAAGGAACCTACTCAAAGAAAGAGATTGTTTATAACTATATGAAAATCAAGAGGTAGGTGTTGCAAATTTGTAATTGATAGTGGTAGTATTGATAATTTGGTATCCACAAATATGGTGGAAAATCTAGGACTTAAAACGTTCAAACTTCCCACACCATACAAAGTATCATTGTTACCAAAAGGACACCATGTTTTGGCCAAATGAATGGTGAAAAGTGGAATTCCAAATTGGTAGTTACAAGGATGAAGTGTTGTGTGACACAATGCTAATGGATGTATGCCATATTATATTGGGTAGACCATGTCAGTATCGAAATAAAGTTGTGTAAGATGGGAGAAGAAACAAATACTCTTTTGAGAAAGACAGTGAAAGACACACAGTTTTACCTTTGAAGGATGAAGGTGAAAAAGAATCAATCAGTCCTAAAGTGTTGTTGATCAGTGGAAAATAATTGCTACAAAGTATCAAGAATGTGGAGGTAATTTTTTCTCTGGTTGGGAAGACGAAATTAATCCTTACTAGAAAAATATGGTTGGATTTCCTAAAAACAATCATGATTTATTTGATGAGTACATTGATATTATGGTTGACAACTTGCCAAGAAATCTATCACCCATAAAAATAAAAGTCACCATGTTGATCTTATCCGTGGAATAGTTTTTATAGACAATGTAGCCTTTAGGATTCCTCTCAAGGAGAATGAAGAGATCATAAATCAAGTGTGAGAGTTCCTAGATAAAGGGATAATCTAAGAAAGATTAATCCCAAGTGCTATAATTATTGTGTTTAGTCAAAAGAAGAATGGAGGATGTGCACTGATTTCAGAGCCATATATGAAATTACTGTAAGGCATAGGTTTTTGTTGCCACATATGGATGATTTAATGGATTGTTTTACAAGTGCAAAATATGTTTCTAAAATAGATCTGAAAAGTGGTTACCATCAAATGTGAGAAGGGTATGAGTGTAATACTTCTTGTTAGGTATTTTTTATATTCTTTGCATGCCTAGCTCCATGTATTGTATGTTGTGTTGGGCGTAATACCCCAAATATTTTATTAAGTGGTTTATGTGTCAACTTTTTATAGTTTTAGGTAAACAAGTTTTTTTAAAAGCGATGTTATGGTTCACAACATTTTTTTCCCATGGTTTTGTAGTTTTAGTGAAGGAAACACAATTGTATTCTAATTTAGGGTAAATGTATTGGAGGTTCATAGATACCTCAGGATATATATTATACTATACATGAAATATGTATTGAAAAATCTTGCTAGTTTTCCTCATTTTGAATTTTCACGATAAAATCTCTATGTCAATGTGTGCGTTTTCCATTGCATCTTTTCTGTTTTAATTAAGAATTTGTTTTCAGTAATTAATTGTAGAGAATTAAAACCTACATTTGGTATCAGAGTAATTTTGGCTTCAAGGGGATGCCTTTATGGCTAAGAGGTTTGACTCAAGCTTGTGGTAGGCCCTATTACAATGGGTGATCTAAAGAAGTGATTCTTGTAGTGAAAAAGAAATGGCGATCCGTTCAAAGATAGATATCAAGAAATTCAATGGGTAGAGTTTCAATATATGGAAACTCAAAATCGATTTTGTTTTTGATGGAATGAGATTGTGATAGCCCCAGGTTAAAATTTCATGTAATAAAGGTTAATGAATCCAAAATAAGGCCAAGGTCATAGGACATGTATTTCAAGATGAATGTATGGAAAAACATCCTAGTGGGTGTCACTTTCAGTTTATTTATGGCTAAGGAAATTAGCAAAGGCATTGGCAAAGGAAAAGAGGAATTAATTGGCATTAATTTATGAAAATAAAGGAAAATATGAGAAAAGGGATATGAAAGGTCACAAGTTTGCATGAGAGATAAATTAAAGGAAAAATAGAGGAAAATAAAGAAAATAGATGCCTCAATGATAAAAAGGATTATGAGGATCAATTCACAACTTTTGATAGTTTGGTTGAGAATTTTTGTCAGCTTGGCTTTGGAATTAGTTTTAGAGAGAGAAGAACACTAAAAGGAGAAATCAAGCATGCAAGAAAAGGAAGGGAAAGGAAGGACAAGGAAAGGAAAGGAAAAGCAAGGAAGGCTGGATCAAGCAGCTTCAACAGGAGTATTTTGCAGGTAACAGGTTGCATATGTGATTTCCTAATTGATTTTTTAATGCATGGTACATGCGTCCATTTGTTTCACTTTCTATCATTGGAATGGGTTTTGTAGGGTTGGACAATTGTTTCAAATTTTCCTTTCCATTTACTGGATAGACATGGTGTGATGGGATTCTTTCTTGGTTGAGCTTTGGATTGTGAGAAGTTTTTGGATCTAGGTGAGGTAGTCCTAGGAAAATTCCCAAGGGTTGGGGGTGGAGGTGGTTTAATCTTTTGGAAGACCTTAACAGGTGGGTGAAGACAAGAAAATTCCTCAAGGGTTTGGAAGCTCTGATGCATCCAATCCTTTTTAGGCTTTGTGATCTTTTGACCGATTTTGGCGAGATTGTGGTAGCTTGAGGGTGGAGGTGGTTTAATATCCATGAAGCCCTTGTTTTTTATGTCTTGATATCCCACATTCATGCTTGGAATATGGCACGAGGGTTCTTGGCTAAAACAAATATTTGATTAAGCCTAATTTACGGTCAGGTGGTACGTGGACGTCCCTAAATTGGTTGGCTTTTGGATAAGTTAATAAGAGTTATTTTCCTATTGTATTCTATGATCACTTGTACTTGTTATTATGGTGATTTGATGGTTGGAATGCCATGGTTAATAATCTAGTTATATGCTGGTTATAAGCATGGATTTGTAATATGCTCTAGCTATGACTTGTTCAAGATTTGATAAGTAATTGTTGGTGATGAATGCATGGGCTAACAAGTGTTATTGCAACTATTATGAGAGGGTCAGATATGCATTCATGACTTGTAGTTTACATGTTCACCATATTTTTGACAAAATGGTTGTCATGGTTAGGTCTAGTTAGGTCAAGTTCTTGTTCAAATTTATATGAATAACATCATCATTAAGTCATTTATATTGTGAGATGTTACAGGTAGTTTTGGGTAGTGGTCTAGAGGCTGGTCTGGAATTGTGGCTCAGATCTCGGGACCACACCCTCTGAACTAGAAAATTTGGGCTATAACTGCATTGAAGCAGTGTCATGCATGAGGTTGGATCCCTATAACCACACCCTTGCAAGCTTGTGTGTGCAGTTAGGAGTCTAGGTCATTGAAAAAGATATCCAACTCAGGTTTTGGTCACCTAGGGTAGTTCTTTGGCCCCTAAGTGTCCTGTAAGCCCTGTAGGATGTTAGTTTATGGTTAGAAAGTCTCAGTTGTAGGCCTCACTTCCTTAACTAGAGCTAAGAGGCTAGGTCATGTGATAGTGGCACTTCACTTCACATTTACCCGAAGGGATTGTAAAAGTAGGCAAATGTGGGGAGGGGGTGTTATAGATTTGCATCATAGTAGGTTATATTCTCTTTGGGTGTTATCTGATACCATAGGTTGGTATTAGAGCTTTGTTCAACTACTTGGACTAGATGGTCTAAATGCATGTTATTATGCATGCATTTTCATGCTTATGGTTATCGTGCATGAGATCATTGTATGTAGTTAGTGTTATCATGCATGGTGTCGATATATTGATATGATTATGTATATACATGTATCGTGCTAATATGGATTGATTTCGCAGATGAGATAGATTCCCTTAAACTTCATCGAGGTATGTTAATTATGTTTATATTTAGTTATATGGCATGGTATATTTACAGGAAGAAGAAGAGGGTCAAAGATGAATAGCAGAATGGTGGATTACAGTTCATGAGACTCTCCTTATAGATCATATGAGAAACACAAAGATGAGTACTCTCCTAACATAGAAGACACCTTGAGAAGTTTAAAGGTAGAGATTAGGAGTTGCAAAGTAGTTAATGATAGAATCATTCAGTCACAAGAAAGGCTTGCCAAGGAACAAAAAAGACAAGTAGAGGTGAATGCAGTCATCCTTTAGAGTTTGTCAGATTTGTAGAGACAGGGACAACCACAAATCAATTATGGATAAGACAACAAGAGTAATGGGGCATATGGTAGAAGGTATCATGGAGGGCACAAGTTGGATATGGATGAAACAGTCATAGATGGTAAGTTCTTTGATATGCATGATAGGAGATGCAATCGCTATGGGTTGTATTATATTTTTGGTTCAGATAGATAGCATTGTCATAATTTCTATCATCCTTATAGGAGGATTGAGAGGGGAAATTGTTTGGATGAGTACAAGAAATCCAAGCCACCTATATTTGATGGAGAGTTGAAGAAACAATAAGATGCATAGGAGGGATTGTTTCTTGGGATGAATAATTTCTTTGCATTGCATGATTATATAGAGAACATTAAAGCCCGGATACTTATTTTTAGTCTCAAAGGGAAGCCAAACATCTGGTGGGAAGATGTGAAGTGTGTCAAAGGCATCAGGATGGAGGATCTGAGTTGGCATGAGTTCAAAAGGCTCTTAATGAAGAAGTACTTTTCATAGAGATACTATGATGGTAAGGCTAAGGAATTCTACAAGTTGAATGTGGGATCTATTATAGATGAAGAGTACATGAATAAGTTCTTGGAGTTGTTTAGGTATATGCCATACCTTAAGGATGAGAAGATAAAAGTTCAGAGATTTATCAGTGGATTTCCATTAGCATTTAAGGATCAGATTAAGTATGATGAGCCTCGGTCATTGGAGGAAGTCATTGGAAGTTGAAGCACTTTTATGAGCAATCAAAGAATAATTATGAGCCTAAGAAAGATTGGAAAGGGAATGGAAAGACTACAGGAAATTGGCCACCGAAGTGAAAAAAACCTCAATATTCAAGTGAGAAAGAAAATGTTTCTCCTTACAAGAAGACTAATGTGGTAGAGAAGTGACATGGACCTTAGCCTGGAGACTAGCAAAATAAGGGTAGTGGCAGAGAATTATTGCAGTGTAGAATTTATGGCAAAGATCATTGCAATAAGGATTGTCCATTTTATCAAAGTGGAAAACCTCATATCTACAGTGCTCAAGATGTGCAGACAGTTGGGAATGTGGGCCAGAGCATTCCTCGGATTTATAAAAAAATTGATAATGCGAATGTGGATCACAAGTCATCCATTACTGACATGGAAGGTAAGCTCTGTGATCAAGTTTTTTCCATTTTGATTGATCCTAGATCTAATTATAGCTATGTTAATCCTGACCTGGTGCGTAAGCGTAGTTTGAGAAAAGAAGTGAAAGCAGAGTATTGGTTGGTGTAGTTGGCTACAGGTACTAAGAAAAGAGTTCAACATTGGGGAAGAGATTGTGCATTTGAGATGAATGGTATGTATACATCAACAGATCTAAATGTGCTTCCATTAGAATCATACAATATGATTTTGGGTATGGATTTCTTGTACCTTCACGGGACTAAGGTTGATTATTATGAGAAGGCTATCGAGTGCTTCGATGATGATGGAGAGAAGATAATATTGTAGGGTAAGAAGAATCCTACATCAATGAGAATGGTTACAACTATGCATGCAAAGTGCAGTTGTAGGAAAGGGTGTGTATTGTTTGTATTGCATGTTTCGAGTGACAATAAGGATATTGAGGATGAGGAAGTCTTGAAGAAGTATCAAGTTTTGCAACAATTTCATGATGTATTTCCAACAAACATTTTGAGTTTCCACCTCGCAGGAAAGTGGATTTCACTATTGAGTTGGTACCAGGAACAACATCAACATGAAAGGCACCTTACTTGATGATCACTCCAGAGTTAGTGGAACTGAAGCTGCAATTGAAGGAACTGCTTGAAAAGGGATACATAAGGCCAAGTGCGTCACCTTGGGGTGCACCAATGTTGTTTGTGAAGACGAAGTATAATACTCTTAGGTTGTTCATTGATTACAAGAAGTTCAATAAGGTGATGATTAAGAATAGGTACCTATTGCCTCAAATTGATGACTTGTTTGATCATTTGAAGGGAGCAACAATGTTCTCAAAGATTGATTTGAGATCAAGATATCATTAGGTACACATCAAAGAAGAGGAAAATTACACGATTGTTTTCTAGACCATGTATGGGCATTATGAGTTTGTTGTGGTTCCTTTTGGTTTGAATAATGCACCAACTACTTTCATGTGTTTAAGGAATAGTGTGTTGCATACTTACCTAGACAAGTTTTTGATAATGTTCATTGGTGATATATTGATATATTCTAAGAATGAGAAGAGCATAAAAAACACATGGAAATAGTGTTAAGATTTCTGAGAGAACAATAGTTGTATGCCAACCTTAGTAAGTGAAATTTCTTTTAGATAAAAGTTCATTACTTGGGACATGTTGTTTCCAAGGAAGGTATAGTAGTGGACTCGGAAAATATCATAGCCATCATTGAGTGGGTAGATCCTAGAAATGTGGATGAGGTTAGATCATTCATGGGGTTAGTAGTAGGTTATTATATGAGGTTCATTAGGAACTTCTCATGGATTACCTATCCTATAACATCTTTGAATCGAAAAGGGAAGAAATTTGAATGGATTGAGGAGTGTGCAACTAGCTTTAAGCAATTAAAGAATTTTCTTACAAATCCTCTAGTCTTGATGATTGCAGATCTAGACAAAAGGTTTGTGGTATGTAAAAATTCTTGCAAGAGAGAACTTGGTGGGGTATTGTTGCAGGAAGGACATGTGACATGCTACGAATCAAGGAAAATAAATGAGCACGAGAAAAATTATGTGACTCGTGATTTTGAGTTGGAAACTATTATTCATGTATTGAAGATGTGGACACAGTATCTTCTTGGAAAGAGGTTTTTTTAATGAGTGATCATAGTGGGCTGAGATACTTGTTTGACTAACCTAATCTGAATGATAGGCAATCTAGATGGTTGACCACACTCAGTGAGTTTGACTTCGAGATCAAGTACATTAAGGATATGGATAACAAGGTTGTATATGATCTTAGGAGAAGAGTCCAGGTAAATCACATTGAAATTGTGAGTTCATGTGGGAAAAATTTGCAGGAGTGGATCTTGTAGGTAGGGCAACAAGATGACATGTACCAGTAGCTTAAGCATAGGTTACAGTAGCAGGGTGAAGGTGATAGGGATGAGGAGTATCATCTCACAATAGATGGCTTGGTTAGGTTTAGGAACATGATTTATGTAACATGTTAGGCCCCAGAATTGTTGTACTTAATGTACCTTTTTATTTATATGATGCCCTATCTATTCTCTTGTTTTACTAGTTTATGAACTCTTTCTACATTCTTTTAATGCAATAATGAAGATTTCTGCTTGGGTTGTATTTTATATAAGAATAGCTTCGTTATATGCATTTCTTAGGTTTTATGTTATTTAATGTTGTTAATGAAGGTCATGCACTCCATAGAGATCCTGCACCAAAATGGAAGTATGTGTGGACCACTTTATCATTCAATCTTGCCATAAAGGAAAATACTTGTTGGTAGTACAAAAACGTGTTTGGAATGATCTTGGATCCTTTTTGATAGTCACAGGTGGAGCTATCTTTCATTGACTTGTTCTTGCACTAAAGAGCAACATTCCTACACTAGAGAGCAACCAATTTGGGGTTTTCATACATCGGCACATTTTTAGGAAAATCTGGGAAAGGTTTTTGTTCAAATTATTATTTGAACACCTCCACATAATTCAAAATGTACCCACATCGTACAGATAAATTTTTAGAGAATAATTAATGCTTCAGCCCCAAATTCGACAACTTTCAAATTGCCAAAGTTCACCTCGATTTCGTGCATATAAAGAAGAATATTGGAAATATGGAACACATATTTTTCTCCCAGTATAGAAAATTGACTAAGTATCAGATTTTTCTCTAAAATTCATCACCATTTGGGAGATCCGAAGGGGTCTTTGAGGTGGATTTATAAAAAATTAGGTAAAACCTAGAATTGCAAAAGTATCCAAACAGTCCATTTTGTGCACGATTTTTGAGGCAATGGAGTTGAATGAGAAAATTACAAGAGAGGTTTTTGGTGAAAACATGACAAATTAGGTTTTCTCCAATTTTTTTTCTAAAACTCACCATGGTTAGGAAGATATGAAAATATATTTGAGGCCATCTGTTAAAAATATATAATTTTCCAGAATTAAGAAAATTGGTTGTTAGAGCCAAAATTCTCCTTGTAAATTTTACAAAAGGCTTAGCCATGGCCTGTGGAGGGGGGATGTTGTTTTAATTTCATATTGATGGTTGAAGCTTGAAGCATATGATTGCTGATGTAAAAGACTGATTGATTTTTAATACAAGACTTCTAATGCCAGGTTTATTTCTCCAAATCTATTGTTCTTAATTATTATTTCCATTCTGTAATTTGATTTTGTTTTAAGAGGGTGAGAGCTAGTTGGTTTGGGTCCAACCAACCTAGCTCATCATCCCTCCCCTCAAATTATTTTTGTGTGGTTTTTTAATCTGGAATATAGTGTGGGTTTGCTTATAGATTTGATGCATTGATTGTGTGTTTTATTTATGAGTTTATTAATGTGTGCACTTTTATACTTTGGTTCTCAGGTATTTGAACTGCACCTTTTCTTATGGTCACTTGGCTTTCAGATTTGAAGAGTGAAGTCATAAATGTAATATATCTCACTGAAATTATCGCTTATAGTTGTAAACCAAAACTATAAATTTTACCAATACCTTGATACATGATCAATGGTAATTTGTTTGACATTATTTTGATGTGTGTTTCCTTCTAGGGTTCCAGTCTCATTGTATATCTGAAATCCTTCATTATAACAGGGATAACATTAGCGAGAGTTTGATCTACAATGCTTGAGCCAATGGTGACACAAGAGCTAGAGATCCTTCAAAGTTTAAGATCTCTATTTTATTATAAGAAATAACAGATCCGAGAGGAACTCAAGACCCTTTTTTTCAAAGAGTAACCTAGGTGGTTGTTTCCGGGAAAACTAGTGTCGTTATTTGATCTGCTAGTCCCACTAAGACGGGTAGATATCTTAGAAACAAACAATTCAAAGCAACTTGTGTTTTCCTTTATAGATGATAGATAAGAGAGAAGCAAAGAGCACCAACCTTAGTCTTTCACTTGGCTCCTTGCTTGTTTCCTCTCTCCTTTGATAGAGCTTCACCACTCCTTTCTCACTTGTCCCGCTTTAAAGAACACCTGTAGAGGCAAAGCAACAAAATAACATCAGAGCATAGAGATCTATAATACCATAAACAATGTAGAATTAGATGTACATTAACCATACAATTGCAATCACAAATACAAGATTTACAAGTGCACAAGTATATTGAGGAAAACTCAAATAACTTTATTGATAGTAGAAGTAGAGGAGAGGATTACAACCCAGCTGTTTGATCCAGCATCATCCTCCCAACATGAAATCCCTCTTCACCTCATGAAAGGCAAGATCACCCGACAATACAATGTATCAAAGAGAAACCATTAGCACTTCCTTACAAATTACAAAATTCTACCCTCTATATCCCTAGGATGAGGGATCCATTTATAGATATTTGCAGAGAGGTGAGTCAGCTTCTAGGTTTTTAATTAGTGTCATTTCACTGATAGTTCTTGGTTCCACTTGGAGATTTCATGATATGTTACTCATCCCTGGGCGAATTCAGAGAGGCAAGTGTCATATGAGCAGTTTCTAGAAGATTCTCTGAGTCTCCACCTCAAAGACCCCTTCGGATCTCCTAGTTTTGACCAGTTTTGAGTAGTTGTTCAAAGAGAACTTCTCGGAAACGATGTAATCAGTTGACCTTGATCTTTTAGGGTTTGAAACAAAAATTTTAGGGGTTTGAGATCCCTTGGTTTATCGACATATGTGATTGGGGTTACAATGCCCAAATATGTCTATAACGATTGCCCCCTAAAGCATGAGGTCATAAATCTTCAGATTTCGGGTGAAATGCTTTATCATGCGGATCTGAGGTTTTTCCAATTGGAAGGTGACTTGTATAAAATACAATACAATACATTATCTTCATATTAATTTCATGATCTCGCTGAGGTGGGCATTCCCATGCTCAACTTTATAAATTCATCTTCATGTACATAGGATAGACAATCCTCTGTGTGGCAGACTGATGATTCTTATAGAGTCGTCATCCATTAGCTTGGATGATCATCTGTGCAGCTATGGAGTACATTTGATGTCTTTATTTTCCTGAATAGATCGCAGCCCAGATGGATGAAACTAGATCTAGGGTCTTCAAACTCGTTCAATCTTCGCCCGATGTACAAGTCGATCCATGTGAAAAGATGTTCTGAAGTCAAACATGGAAAGACATTGCCTGATTACCAGCCAATGATGTAAGCTGTTAACAGGCGCGAGACGAATCATCGATAATGATAATGACCCTCAAGGTACTACAATACAATTCATGTGGTGTGAATATAGGATCTGATGTTGGACACCATGCAAAATCCTTCAGTTGAAGGCCATTGATGTAAACCTGTCGCCGGAAATGAGAAAATTGCCATTGAGGCATGCAAGCTTCAAAGTACTGAAATGGTTGTTCCTAAGTCAACTTCTTGGATAATGAGCTGATGTCGACAAGAAGTGACCCGTCGTAGGAGGGCCTTAATGAATCCCACATCTACGACACGAAATGAAGCAAATTATTTTCTGGAGGTGAAAATGATCTGATGATACAGGGTTCAGGAGTGGTGGTCATGAAAAATGGAGCATGCAGGTATCACAATGGATGAGGCGTTAGCTGGGTTGGTGAATTCTCTGAGCGACTTCTCTTGATCATATTGATGACACTGTGATGGATTAGTAGGGTTAACCCCATGGATGGTACGAAGGACCAATGGTGATGGTGAACGGAATAACCCAACCCGACTCAATCATGGTGATGGAGTGAAAGTGTCATGTTCAAGAGTGACCTGCTACTAATGAAGTTTTTCAAGTTTTCTTCCCTTTTTCCCTAGTCATTGCTGACCAGTACCTCTTTATTTTTGTCAAGCTTGAGGAGGATAACATATGCCTGTTCTATAATTTTCCCTTCGGGAAAACTTGCCGCTATGTTTTAACAAGCCTAGCGACAATGAAACTCACTCTTGTCTGGATGGACAAGTTTGTTGCTATTGTTTTAATGAGTTTAATGACAAATATAACTCAATCCTTTTTCATGTTTAGAGAGTTTGAAAAGGGACAAAAAGAAAACTCCAACAGTCCTTTTTCGTGGCATAATCCCTTAAAGTCCGAAAAAATATAAAATAATATGAAAGGGATAACTTTTCAATAGTTTTAGCGAGCCAAAAAAGACAAGCACTCGATATTTTTTTGGAATGATCTCCGAGGTCCAAAAAGATTAAAATGTAGAGGAGGGATGGCACTTCCCTTTACTTTAACGAGCTGGAAAGGCCAGTATCTCGGCAATATTTTCATATTTTACGAGTCAAAAAAGAGCTTAAAAGAGACTCGTTTTTGAGGAACAAGTGATGTTTTCGTGTAGCAACTGGTTCCAGGTAAGTTTGGAACTTCTCAATCACAGCGATGTAAGGAGGGTGGCTAACAGAATCACTCATCGCAGCTGTTCCTCAAAAGGGTAAACAATCAAGTGGAGGCATATGATCGACTAAAAGAGTGGAGGTGATGGTAAGAACACGACCAAGGCTCAAAAGGCTGATAACAATGCAATCACGAAGGTTATTTATCGAGGGTGGATTCATTTTTTAATGAGCTTGAATCTTTAGAAACTATGCTCAGTGCTAGGTTTATTTTTTAACAAGCTTGAACTTTGCGGAAACATTTCTCGTCTTTGGTTTCATGTTTACACAAGCTTAAAACGAAAAAAATATGCTTGTTATAAGTTCGCATGCCCCCAGCATAATGATGCAAATTGAGATGCATGCCCCCCAAGCTTCATTGCATTCAACGCACTGGTTGGAATGTAGGTTTACCTTCAAGATTTTTGAAAGACTCGACTTGGATTTTACGAGATCGTAATCAAAGACTCGATTTGGAAAGGGAGTTGTTTCATTTTTTAATGAGGTTGACACAGTAAAAGAACTATCCTCATAACCCTTGTTTCATTTTGTAACGAGGTTGACACAAGATAAGAACTGTCCTCAGTGACCCATAGTATCAAAATGGTCAGAGTTCTTCTTAATATTTGATGATGTAGAAGATATCATATGACAGGTTTCCACTGTGGCCACTTCCACCAGATTACTTGGAGGTAGGAGGGAAAAGTACCCATTAAGGAAGGGTCTTTTAGGAGACCTACTTGTTAAGTAATTTACTCGAGAATACAAATTAATTATGGAGAATTACTGAGAGAAATAAATATAAGAAATAACTAGCAACAACCATAAACACATAAACACACATGTTTATCTGGGAAAACCCCAAATCTGGGGAAAAACCCGGTCATAATGAAATTTCATTATGCTTGGCCAAAACCCTGGCCAATCCGGCCAAGTGAGCCTTCATCGCTCACCTCTAGGCCTTGCATTACAATGAAGTCATTTCAGCCTTTTATAGGCTCCATTACATATAATACCACAGACAGAATACCATGGGTGCACAATACCATGTGCCCCAAAACCATCACTATTTAACCTCCTTTGACTCTATCCCGAGTCAAGTTTACTTAACAATTCCCCCCTTAAACTTGACTTGGGGTTCCTTGACTAACTCTAGCCAAACCTACTAAGCGAGACAATCTCGCTCACTCTAGCTCTTACCCCCCTCAAAGTTTTTACCCGGGGTATTGTTAACACGACATTGCCCCTATCACCTAGGTCTAACCCAAACTTTACCGGTTATTACCCACGGGTACATATGCCTTACCGGGTCTTACTGTAGTATGCCCTTTTACATGTAATAATTTTGACTTCATTATTTTTTTTTTTTGTTTATTGTTGCTGCTATTCTGATCCATCTTCTCTCAATAAAGGGCATCCTTGTTTTGTTTCTTTGCTGCCTTCTTGCCAAGTTTAACTGCCTTTAATTTCTGAGATGAATGCTTGAAACCCTCGCCTGGGGTGACTTCACCAGTAGGCCTTGATCTGGATCTGGAGCATGATAACATGCGATGCTTCTTGTTTTGTTGATCTATATCCATGGTATCAGCATTCTCTTCCATGCCACTTGACCTTTCTCGCTTACGACCTCATCGTGACACAGATCTGCTCCGAGCTCTCTCTATTGCTACCGAAGGATCCCGCAACAACAACTGCTCCTCCTCCTCCTGAGATCAATATCGTGCACACCGTTGATTTCCATTCTGAAAGGTCAAAGACTAAACCAAATCCAGTAAAATTTTAGGATATCCAGGCCAATAAAACCCTTGGCAACAAAAGAATTTTTCTTAAGCCAATACACAACCTTTGGCTCTGATACCAATTGTTAAGTAATTTACCCGAGAATACAAATTAATTATGGAGAATTACTGAGAGAAATAAATATAAGAAATAACTAGCAACAACCATAAACACATAAACACACATGTTTATCTGGGAAAAACCCAAATCTGGGGAAAAACCCGGTCATAATGAAATTTCATTATGCTTGGCCAAAACCCTAGCCAATCCGGCCAAGTGAGCCTTCACCGCTCACCTCCAGGCCTTGCATTACAATGAATTCCTTTCAGCCTTTTATAGGCTCCATTACATATAATACCACAGACAGAATACCATGGGTGCACAATACCATGTGCCCCAAAACCATCACTATTTAACCTCCTTTGACTCTATCCCGAGTCAAGTTTACTTAACACTACTCTCACATTTTGAAGTGATTGAGAACTTTCATGGATCAATGGAATGCTTCCAGAAGCTTGTGAACTGTTGGGGAAAAAGGTTAGTTGTTCAATGATTGTAATTCCACCTTGGAAGTGAAATGAAATCTTTCTAAAATATGTTGACACAACGATAGCCATATCATAAATCCAGGGCCTGCCCAGTAGGATATTGTAGTCAAGGTTTCCATCAATGAACTTGACTTCAATTTCTACTATCTTGCCCCCTAGTTCAACTTGCAAGTCACTTAAAATCCCATACGGCGTGTATGTTCTTCCATCGAATGCTTTTAATGTTGTTGATGATCTCGACAAGGGTGGTGAGCCTAAAGTTTTCCAGCAACTCATGGACATAATATAGGTAGATGCCCCCTCATCAATAATTATTTGATGAATAGTTTTGTTGAGGGATTTTACCTGTACGAGGAAAGCAGGTTGAGCTGGTAACTGAGGTTCGTATCCTTTATGGTTAAAGGCCACAAGATTAGAATCCGTTGGGTCAATCCCACGTATTGCTGATAATAGAGCCTCCTTTTGGGAGGGGCAATTCCACAGTACTTCAAGTGTTGACATAGTGGATGGCAATTGGGCCAAATCTTCTACTATATTATAGTTCTGTGCTACTTGAGCACAAGGATTAAATGTCGATTTATGTACTACTCCCTTTGGTGGCTTTATTGTTAGTTCAAGAATGATGGGTGGCACAACTTCGGACGAAGTCGTTGTCGAACTACTATGTTGATCTATAGCCTTGTTGTGCAGCATCTATGGATTCCCATAATCTTTATTCTTTGTTGATATCAAAGCATAATTTTGCTATTTCGAAATGGACAACATAAGCACTTAGGATTTGGAAGCATGATCGATAGCAACCAGGTTGGTTTCTAGGTTTGGAAACGGATCAGTCAACACCGCTGAGGTAGTTGAAGTCTTTAAAATTTTGCAACCTCAGCTTGATGTGGAAAATCTCTCGTGAAATGCTCATCGTTACATATTAAACATGGATAACGAGGTTTCTATTTCCCAGTAGGGTTTTCAGAAGATTTTTCAAGAGTCGAATATTCATGTTTCTTCTTTTTGCTTTTCCCTTTCTTCTTGCCCCCTGGTTGCTTCGGTTCTTTGCCTTTGTCCGATGACACGGCATTAACCTTCGAGGTAGGAAGTTTGTCACTTGATTTTTTACTGAAAACTGCAAGGGCCTTACCATATGGGGCCTTTGTGGTTTTCGTACTCGAGGTGCTAATCACACCATTGCTAGCATGAGTGTCCCTGTTTGATTTAGGAGGGGGGGAATAGAAAATTCTAGTCTAGGAGCATTAGGAATTTTTTCATAGAGCATGCCAAAATGAGTATAGATCAAGTCCAGATAATTGTGCATGAGCAATGACTTACTCTTCAGTGATGACTCCTCCCTTGGCCACATCTTTTTTAATAGAAGGTAACAATGACTTAATAAACCATTCAGCTACAAGCTGATCAGGAATATAAGTCTTTACCATTTGACAATGCCATCGCCACTCATGAATATGATCAGATATGTGAGTGGCTGTTGTCGGTTTAAAATTGGTAAGGAGCTTCGTTCCTATTTCGTACCTTATGGGTAACTTAAAATGGGTTAAAAAGGTAGTGGCAAGGGTGTTGAACTTATCGAATGAAGCTCTAGGCAATTCGATGTACCATTTTGCTGCCGGACCAGTTAGAGTTCGCTAAAAAAGGCGAAGCCTAACCGAATCATCATTGAGGGTGTTGGATGAACACCACAAATGAAAGGTCATTACGTGATTTGATGGATCTTCACCCGGATTTCCATTGAATTTAGGAATATATGAGGGAATTTTGTGGGGAATAGCTGGCCACCATGGGGCATAAGCAATTGGATCGTTTGTTAACTGGTTCAAATTTGGTAATTCTAAAGTTGCTACGAAGGGAAATTGTTGATTCAGGTTTGGCGAAGCGTACCTAGGATAAGACGGGATTGCCTGAGCAGTGGGTCTTTGCATACTAGCATAATGTATCTAATGCTGATAACTTTGATAAGGTTGATGGGCATAACCATTATAATATGATTGTTGGTAACCGTTTTGAACATACGGTTGCCCATTACTTGCAAAGCTTTGTTGCTCAGGTTCTCGGTAAGCTTGCTGGAATTATGGTTGTTGATATTTTACCAGCCACGTGTTAGAAAATTATATATTACGAAGCAATGGAACACATAGAATATTGCAGAAATATAAACACAGAAAATGCATAAAACAAGAGAGACACATATATACGTGGTTCACCTACTTTGGGCTATGTCCACCCCAAACAGCTAGTCCTTCCTTTCTATTATCCAACAAAATGAAGAGACACAACCTACAGTAGATCCGATGTAATATCCTCTGTTTTCTCTCACAGTCTCACCTCTCCGCTTCTCGCTTGAAGAATACACATATATTACACAGCCTCAATACAATGCCCTCATATGAAGAGAGGGGTTGCCTTCTAGGACAAAAACCCTAAACTAAACATAAGTTCTACCATCAGATCATCCGCCTAATGAATGGCCTAGATTGAATAGAAATTACTATAATTTTACAAGGCAATTTTACATCTGTTTTTATCTTTGGGGGTGCTTCCCCTGAACCCCTGCCGAGGGACCGTTGGCCCCAAACCCTCCATCCAGGGGGGATTGGTCCCCCACTTCAAGATCCACAGGAACTATATAGGGTCTTCTATGTCATGGATAATTTCTAGACAGAAACAAATATATGTCGTGAAGAAATAAAGCATAGCTATTAGTAGAATGTCAACATGCCATTACCTACTACGTTACGGTGAAAATTTCATCCTTGTCGTCCTTCAGTAACTTCACTTTCCCTTGTAATTATTCAATATTTTTCTGCTATTTTTATTGTTTCTACTTAGCTTTCTCTATCTGGGTGACATGATCAGCCAACGGTCTTTTTGTTTGTTCTAGAATTCCTTCCAATTCTTCTAGGTGAGCTTCCGAAGATATAGATTCCTGCTGAAGATGAGACGTATTGGTTTCCCATTTCTAAATATCTATGGTGAGAACAAACTTCCGAGACTCAATCAAATGCAGAAATGACCCAGTCTGTGTGGCTTCCAAGGTTGTCAACCTATTTTCATTATGTACTTCTTTTGAATATTTTTCGATTCTGGGAGTCGCGGCAACTTGACTGGCGTTCCTCTTTTGTTTTCTTGCCTGTCTCTGTAAGCATAATACTTTTCTCCTCAACTTGATAATTTCCATTTTTAATTTCATTTTTTCCCTAAAGAGTGAATGATATCGGTCCTGGATGGGGGCTTTCATTTTTGCACATTGTTCAATGAGTTCCTTTTTAATAACAACCTCCTCCATTGGTCTCACGACTAGTGTTGTGTTTGGGAGATCGATGTCAGCGAACTCATCATTTGGTTCTTGCTTTACCTTTATTTCTTCCATTTGTTCAATAAGTCAAGGGGTGGCTCTAGTGTGTTCTTCTGCAGATCCCTGCACCTCAAAATTTTATCCAAATGGCTCAAGAGCCACTGCAGGTCTCCGAAGAGTAGTATCATCAAAATTGTCTTCATGTGGTCTTTTTGTTTCCCCGTTTTCTCCTTCCACTTGCTCAGGAATTGATTCTAGATCTTGTGGGTTAGTACCAACAACCATGTCTCTTTCTAACGACTCGAGGGGTGGCATTGAAACAATGTTGACAAAAATTTATTCCATTTTCTCATTGGTTGACACTGGTTCTTGTGTAACAGTGTCGAGAATGATTTCTTCAATGTGTTCACCAGTCGACACTGGTTCTTGTGTAATAGTGTTAGGGGTGAATTCTTCTCCCATTGGCTTAGTAGTTGACATTGGTTGTTGTGGAACAATGTCAAAAGTGATGCTTTCTCCTATAATTTCTCCTACAAACTTTAATATCAGAGGATAGATTCTTTCTCTTACTGTGTGGGTAGGAGAGCAGAATTTCCTTGCCCCTTTTGGTAGGGAAGTGGGGAGCAAAGAATGAGGGGTAACCTCCTCAATTTCCATTATTCCAATGCCTTCTACCTTAGTTTCTCCAATTCCATCTCCATCCCCAATATCAATTGGTTATTCTCTCATTTCTTACTCCCTTCATTACTCTGCTTCTTTTGTTTCTAGTTCCCCTAACTTTCCTAATTGTTCGAAAGTTGATGCTGGTTCTTGTGTAACAGCGTTGAATGCGGCTTCATTTGCCAACAATTATTCCTCTCATTCTTTTGTCACTTGTTCCCTCAATTTCCCCAATTGTTTGGAAGTTGATGTTGGTTCTTGTGTAACAACGTCGACTGCTGCTCCTTCCTCTCTTAATAATTCTTCTTTAACCCTTGCTGGAATCATATACGCAAGTTCCTCTTTTACTAATTCAATTAATTGTTGCCAAGTTACGAGAGTTTGTAATAGGGCATGCACCACCAATAACCTAACAAGCCCATGGTTTGTGAGGACTCCCAATGCTTGGTGCGACCCGTGTGCAATCCGTGCCATTAAATGAAGATTATTCCAAAGGAAAAATGGAATATCTAGAGAGTGCACTTGACAGAACAAAAGTCATGCAAGAAGCTTAAAATGATAGTTAAAGATAGTAGAGAGCCTACCTTCACAACTAATGTATCACATGATGAAGTATGCAACCTCGACCCATGGATACGACCATGACTTGTGGTCATATCCTATCCCCTTCTGAACCATAGTTTCTCTTTCTTGCAAAAATAATTCTAGAAATTCTAGCAAGGGTGTTCTCCTGGCAAACCAATTTTTCCTCCCTGCAGCGATCCACTAACAGTCGATATAATGTCTTATATTACAGGAATTTCCAGTCCTCAGACTCTGGAATAATTCCCTTCCAAATTTAATGCAAACTTGATTGTAATGCATTTTTCGAACCCCTACAACCTCTCAAATTAGATGTCCCATCCGACATTCTAAAAAATATGTCATACATCTAGGTGGCGTCAGAACTGCACTGTATCTTCTTGCTCATGCCTCATAACTTGAGCACCCATTTCATCAGTTGCTTTGTAGCAACACTCAGAGTAGAAGAAAAACCATTGGGGGGGTTGTTAGCTGATAAAGCTGCAGTGACAAGGATTGCAGTGGCAAGGAATGTAGTGACAAGGAAATATGGACAAGATTTATGGGAAGCCCAATGGTAAATTCATAATGATTATAGTAATTAATAAAATTCATTGGAATAGACAGGAAATTAATGTTGCCGTACATGGTGTAAGTTCCAATGTGCGTGGATAAATGCGTAGGGTGTGGTGGGAATCACAGACTGATACAAATTATGGTGGTAATGATCATGGGATTTACAAGTTGGTGCAAGGTTCAATAGAAACAATGGTATGACATTATAGCTATTAAATAGGATATATTTAATATTAAATGTGATATCTCCCCCCAACTTAGGGATGACCATCCTCGGTCATGGTTAATCATGTCATAAGTGAAGTACCAATCAAATCCACGAAGTCAGTTAGGGACGTACATAATGACTTACCCTAACGGAGTATCAACATGGGTGGAGTAGTGAAAGCTATTGTTGATCTGTCCTTGTTTGTGACTAGACCCACTCTAGGGCTAGAGGGGTTGCCTCTGTCTGCAGAGGGAACACTTTCCTACATCACAAATTGGCGACTCCATTGGGGAGGAGCTTTGGCCTGTGTTTTTCTTGTTTGCTCTTGCCTTGATTTTTTGGTTTGGTCTCTTTTGTTGCTTGGGGATCAGTCTTCAGTCCTTTTTGTTTCCTGGGTTGATTTGGGAGATACCCTTATTTGATTAAAGGATTGGTTGTTTTCATTTGGGTGTTTTGCTTTACCTGTCACTGTTTTTAAGCTTCAACACGGTTTTAATTGTAACAGTCGCGTTGTCATCACGACCACCCTTTTATCAGTATCCTTTTCATCGCGTAATTATGCCTAACAGTCGCGACGGCTCTGGAAATCGGACCATCGCGGGAAAGTCATGTACTTCCGTGCTAACAACCCTTTGTTGCTGCGGCAAGTGCTCCATCAGCGCATGTTACTTGTGTATTACCCACGTTGATTGCTATAGAATTGATTTTGTTCAATTTTACCTCCTGAATCCATCAGTCTTGCTAGCCCCTTGTTTTTTTTCACTCATTTGATGACTTGTTTTTCACTATTTATTGGTTAAGGCACTCTTTTGTGAGTTTGTTGACTGAATCTTGTTTTCTTGCTTTGTGACCTAGTTTCATTGTTTCAAGTCTTTTGGATTAGTTTTGCTTGGTTGCTTGGTTACTCAAAGATTCATTTGCAGCTTGCTGTTGATTTGTTCAAGCCTTCCTTTGAGCTTGTTTTCGGTTGATTGTTTAGTGAATGTCATTGAACCAATTTTGCATGTTGATTCGATCTCTTCACTACCGAGCATAGATTAAAATTGTTTGGGTCAACCAGGTTTTTCCACGCTTTCTTGTCACTTGTTTTTTTTTCTAGATTTAAAGACATCAAATCGAAAATATTGCATTCATTTAGTACGAAAGTGAAAGTGAATTTGCATTTCTAGTTTTCATATTGGAAAACAAGTGAAAAAGATCTCTCATTAGTAGTTTCCGTGCACTTTAGAGATTGGTGTCTGTATGCATTGAGTGGCTACTATTGTTTTCTTGGTTTTCTTGGTTTGGAAATAATCTCTCTACCCTCCCGTAGGTAGGTGTTCATCGAAGGAAAAAGGATTTTTCGTGCATTCTAGTTGCATCCTAGGATTTATTATATACATAGGGTAAGGCCTGAAAACTGAAACATAATCCAAGATTAACTCTAAAATGAACTGAATGAATCTAACAATGCATTGGAACATAACGCACACTATTTATAGGTCTAGGCTAGAGACGTGCTCCAACGTCGTTAAACCTAGTCACTTTTGTTTCCACTTAAGGTTGGATGATTCCTCCTTTTGTGACTCAATAGTGGTCTAGTACGGACTGGTGCTCCCACGTACCATCGAGTATATGGGGAGACCCCACTAGATTATCATCCTTTATCTATAGGAAGCCATGTCTGCCGCCTTACAAGCCGTAACACACTGAACACAGCATTTGGGAAGATTGATTGTCGTAAGGAAAGTCCTTGGTTTTCATACAATCACCAAGGTGTATATGCAGTTTTACGGATTGTCTGGTAAACCTTCTGCCTAGTTCTCCAAAGTAGTCACTTTCGCTCCTTTTCAGACTCCCTAAAAGAAAAGGTTCATCTGAGCACTTGTCACTTCAGGCTCATTAAACATTCGAAGGTGAATAGAGTCATCTTTTGGTCCTTTTCTCGACTCTTTAAAGATGAAAAGGTCAAGTTGTGTTCTCATGTCTTAAAATTTATTTGACACGTTCACATTTACCCTGTTAAATCTTGTTTGCGTTAGCTTGAGTAGGGTTCTTCCCCGTTAGCATTCCTAGGATTTTTGAATCGAATCATCCTGGCAAAATCACCAATCTCGTCTCCCGTTCCAAGTGACCAAGGGTCTCCTTCTTCTGTTGTTCCTGAGACGCCGGTTGGTAGTGGTACTCTCCCTATTATTTCGAGTATCCAACCACTTAACTCTCGCGCTCCAGGAGATGAGGCTTACGATATCCATTGGAACCCCGTTTGGGAGCCTTCCGAAGAAGACATTCCCAGTACTCCTCCTGGTGTTTCGGTCCCGATGTCTTCCTCCAATATGGATGACACGTCCCCCATCACAAGTGAAGCATCCATTGTAATGAGTGGTGAAATTCCTATCTCAGTGGAGACTCCACCCTTCAGTGTCACACCTCTTAGTGTCACCCTACCCATACGCTATAGGGCTTTGAGGGATGTTATTGCTTCTAGGAACTCCTTTACAGGTTCCATGTGGTCTCAAACCATCACTCCAACTTTGGAACCCTTTGTTCCTCAAATTCAAAATACATCTGTCACTTCAGTTTCGACTATTCCAACTGTCTATGTGGCTCCTTCAGCACCCGTCGCTGGTGCTGTCACTGCATCTTAAGTCATGACCGTTGTTGCTAGACCTTCTCCTGGGTCGGCGAATGGTGGCCCATCGGCACCTACATCCGGGGTTGTCGATCCTTCGCTCATTGCCCCACCTTCTTCTGGTTTCAGTCTAGCAGGGGGGGCACATGATCCGAATTGGTAAGCTTTTTAGAATCCGAGCTCGCAAGGTCCGTTCCATTACTACGATCCCGTAGGGAATCACCTTTATCTTGCTAGATCCTTGCCATCTCAGCCTACCGTTGAGGTCTCGGTTCCATTATTTGTTGCTTGGGGCACCACTAGTTATCATGGTGGCCAAGTACCCCTTGCAAATCTACAAGGACCACCTTATCAAGGTCAACCGTCTTACACACAGCCCTCCTATGGGCAGCAGTATTACAGACAATCTTATCCAGGGCAGCCTGGAGGCCCACAAGGACAACCCTTCTAGGGACAACCTTCGGCTTATGGTGGTTCATCTTTTACTTATCTTGGGCAACCCTCTGGAAATCCAGGACAACCTTACATGCAACAAGGACAACCTGGGGTCCAGCAGGGATACCCTTCTGGGCAACCCTCTGGAAATCTAGGACAACCTTACATGCAGCAAGGAAAACCTGGGGTCCAGCAGGGATACCCTTCTGGGCAGGGTGGTTAGCTTACGTACAGCAAGGCCAACCCACTATCCAGTCTGGTCAACCATCTGGGCAAGTTGGTCAACCTCAAATCCAATCAGGACAACCAACTGTCCAGTCTGCTCAGCCATCTGGTCCATCAAGACAGCCCTCAGTTGTGCAAGGACAACCCAATACCCAGCAAGCTCAACCTTCTGGGAAAATGGGCCAATCTCAAACTCAAATAGGTCAACCTTCTAGCCAGGTGGCTCAGCCCCAATCCTCTCAAGGACATCTTTCTAGGCTTGCTCAACCGGCCACTCAAATGGTTGTTGCTTCTCAAGCTCCACCCAGTTTTTAGCCCCAGTCTGGGCCCCAGACCCAAGCTGGTCTTCAAATGCAAGTTGGGTTTCAAACTCAACCTCTTTATCAAGCGCTGCCTGGTCCCCACGCTCAGTATGGAGCCCAACCGCCTTATGGTTTTCAGCAATCCCAAGGGCAAACTCAAATTTCCCCGTATCAAAATTATCAACAACTACAGGTAAGTCCTTATCAGAATTACCAGCAACCGTATGTTGCTCCTGCAGGCCAAGTTGGTAATCAACGGAATGCTGGGGGGAAAATCCAGGGTCAGCCATCCAATTACGGCTACAACCCCTATGGACAAAATCCTTACGGGTGGAACCCTTATGGGCCAAATCCATCCAGACAAAATCCATGGGGGCAACAAACATCTGGATGGAACTCTGGTGCTACCTCCTACCCACAGCCTCGAATGTCCTTTAACCCTCAATTACCCTTTTTAGCAACGTTGGAATTACCGGATGTGTCCAAACTGACTAATGATCCTATTCTTCACAATCCATATTGGCCACCAGTCCCAACTAAGATTCTCGGTGACTGTCCCAAATTCGATGGCAAAGCTGGAGAAGATCCTCAAGCCCACGTTATGACTTATCATCTATGGTGTTCATCAAATTCATGGCTTGATGAGTTGATCCAGCTCCGCTTTTTTCAAAGGACCCTCACTGGCTCTGCTACTAAGTGGTATATTGAGCTAGCTCGCGGATCTTTTCAGGATTTTAACTCGTTGGCTATGGCATTTTTAACTCATTTTCAGTTGCTGATTCGGTATGAAACGGGCATACATCTCTTGACATCCCTCAAGCAAACAACGGATACGCACATCTCCGATCATATTCATGAATGGAGACGGTGCCGTCATTTGATTAAATTTTGGATTCCCGATCAGCTCCTAACCGATTGGTTTACGACCTCATTCGTTCCTCCAATCACATGGGACATTGCTATGGGGGCATGTGTGACTGAAGAGCAGGCCATTGCGCGTGCTCAGTACCTTGACTTGGTTTACTCCTAGTCAGGTACACTATATGCTTATTTGTCTGACGCCTCGAGGCCCAGAACTTCCAAGGCTCCGCCAAAACCATCTGTTGACGGTGTCATCGGTTCTGTCAATTCGTCCTATAAGAAATCTTCCGTGAACCCTGGAAAAAAAAAGTCGAATGCTTCAAATGAAAATACTTCTTAGGCGGCATCCAATTCCGATAATACTTCCGAGGTTAACTTCGTCCAGTCCACCACGGCAAACAAAGCCT